>QANX01000529.1:0-36400 GCA_003254975.1 Ochetophila trinervis
TGAATCATTTCATAAGAAAAATAAAAATTCGATTCTTAACTATCAGATCGATTCGACTTAAGCTTGATTCAATATACAACGATACTAGACTTACCAAATATGGACTAAAATTTTACTAAATAATATTGTAGATAATGTGTTAATATTTAATTGATTTATTATTTTGATGAATATAAAAATCAAATTGTTTACCAAATAATATCGCAAATGACATTGTAATTTTTATTGAGAGTAACGGAGAAGGTAACAAGAAATATACCAAGATGTTTACGAAATTTTAAGCAGTTATTCGCTTATTCATATATTTATAGATTATATTATTTGTAATAAAAAAATTTATCTTCTAATTTGTAATAAAAAACAATTAAATTCTTATCAGTTTTATACTGGTAAAAAATAAGAAATAAAAAATTGCGGTTAGGTTTTAGACAATTTCATATTTAAAAAATTCCAAAGATTTTGCATACAACAAAAGTGCTGTTTGCACCGTGTGCTTTCTTTGTTTCTTTTAAGCATAAAAGCGTGTTCTTAGATAATTTATAAAATTATAAATGTAAAATTATCACAATATGCAGTTTTTTTTTTCGATGAATTATCAAAATATATAGTTGCCAGTGATTTTTTCCTTTTAAATAGTAATTTGGCTCCGAAAAAATTATTTTATTTATTTCAATTATTTAATAAAAATATGACACGTGGCAGTAGCCGTCCATTTTGGCCCGCCAGNTATTTCAATTATTTAATAAAAATATGACACGTGGCAGTAGCTGTCCACTTTGGCCCGCCAGTATCCACTCCCGCGCACCAAGTTTTCACCAACAGTCCAAAACCTCCACTCCAGAGCATCAATTCCCACAGATACCTCTTCTTCCTCAAAAACTCATTTCCATAAATTTATTAAAAAATTAAAGAAAATTTATTATTTTTATAGAAATTTTGCATAGGTTCATTCAAAGTGAAAAGAGAGTGACTGGAAATTCTGACTCTGATTTCAATGGCCTCCCACTCTGCTCTTGCTCTGTCAATCCCATTCACTTTCGTTCCTCGCCGTTCCAATCATCAAACACTTGGTGTGCGTACCAAACCTTGCCTTGCTCTCTTCAAGCTCGCAAAACCCCCCAACTCATGGCGTTTCGGTTCTAAATCCGCTGGATTTTATTCAAACCCCACCTTGTTTTTAAAGAGATTTCGCGCCCGGAGCTCCCTTGGAGATGCCGCCGACGATGAGCCACCGCTTGTGGGTGAGGACTCTGCGGTTTTTGAGCTGGCGAAGCAGAAGATAGCTTCGTGGGTTTACTTTTCTGTGGTTTTGGGGACTGTTCTTTTTGTACTTGATGTGGTTTGGATTGATAACTCTACTGGATTCGGTAAGGCTTTCATCGATGCGGTTTCGGGACTTTCGGATAGCCATGAGGTTAGTTTGTTTACTGATGAAAAGAGAAAATGAAATGTGGAATTAGGAAATCAATTGGGTTTTTACTGATGAAAATATAAAAATAATTCATAGTCTCATTTTAGCATTGTTTTACCAATTAGTGTATAAATTCTAAGGTATTTCTTTTGGATAGAAATATACAATTTATGTTAGTTTAAGTTGATGTTCGTTGTTACTTATGCTAAAAATTAACAAAATTCCTCATTGCTAGTGAACTAGTTGAGGCATATAATTGATCTACTTGGGCATTATGACTAAGACTGAATGAAGAATATGGGTAAACAAACAGTTGACAATCTTATTCAATGGCTGATATAAACACCATCTTTATCCAATTGCTCGAATTGCCATTGGAGTGTCTGTGAAATTATCCAGTGAATTTGTCAATATTGATATAACACAAATATTTATACACGTATGGACATGGTATTGACGTGACGAATGCATAGCTTGTTGTCAAGAGTTAACATGATAGTGTCCCATCAACATTAGTGGCATCCAGCGTCATGTTAGCTTTGTGGCCAATTAGATGTCATTTCAGCATTGGCCAATGAGATGTCATTTCAGCATTGTGTCATATGCTTGTAAATAATTTGATTCTGTTGTATTATTCCTACTGATTTGGTTAATAGTGATGTTTAAGCTCTAATTGATCATTTGGTTAATATTTCCAACTTCGTTTTCTCTTATGGATTTTGTAATTGTTTAGTAGATGATTGTATGCTTTATATTTGTGTTATAGAAGAAGACGTGTATTGATGGATAATGTGATATAGAAAAGAACATAACAGTCATAAAATAATGTTGGAAAATACACAAACAATCAACCTTACAGAAATTAAAATACAGTAATATAAAGAAACCAAAGAAAACATACAGTAGGGGAATTTTATAAATCTTAAGAAACCTGTTTTGCAGAATGGAAATAGATGCACGAAGCAATGTCCTAAAGACAATATTTCACCCCTTCCTGGTGCTTGAAGTATAATAGGTTGCCTCCCAGGATTAAACTATCTCTAATTGAAGTTTTAAGCACTATCAACTTCAATTTTACTAGTACTCTCTTTTTCTCCTCTTTTATGCAGTATTAATGAATATAAGATTCTTAGATAAATTCCTTATGAATTACTTGAGTTTAAATAGAACAATCTTGCACCGTTTCAGAAGGTATACAACATTTATAAATATGTTCAATTGTATGAAAGGATGTAACTCTTTATCCTTACTTTCAATATGTTTAAAAAGAGATTTAAAATTTAAAAAATAAATGTGTTTTTAAGAAAATTGAAGCTTAACAGGTGCCTGCTATGACACGTGTTATTGCGCATGAAGTTTGCGGGAAAAACATTTAGTAAAACATAAGCATAACAGGCGCTTGTTTTGACACCTGTTATTGCGCCTGAACTTTACTGGCTAATAGCACTTGAGAAACACAGGCAACTAAGGTGTATGTCATGGCACCTATCATTGCACCTGCTATGTGTAAATTTGTTTTTTCAGAATTTTAAAATTCTAACATGTAATTTATAGTACTTACAATATCTGGATGTGCAATCTTGACGTTTGTACATGGCCATTTAGTCATTACATATAACCGATTACCTAGAGCTAAGAAAGCTATCAACCTTGGTATGCATCACCATACTGAAATGCGGTACTTTAAGTTTTAAAGTTCCCATATATCATCTCTTAAAAGTTGGATATAGCTAATGGAAGATACTTAAGGGCCAAGAGGGGCTCTTGCCCAGCCAAGGATAGACACTTAGAATTTTATGCATGTATATTATTTTCTTTTGCAAACATTGTTACATTTGTCTGACTAAGACTTGTTCATAGGCTTTTTGCACATAATACTAGACATCTATGAATTTAGTGCTCTATTTAAAATGGAATTTTCATAATTAAAAGGATTTAGTGATCTTTCAAAATAGTGGTAGATAAAAAAATAAAAAATAAAAAGAAAGAAAGAAAGAAAAAGACAAAGCTTACCTCTGTATTATGTGTGTGACATTTACACTAATTCTAGTGTGGTTGAATGCTAGTTTGGTTGCATATTTCAAGAAAATTGTTTAACAGCATTGATAATTTGTTTACTATGGAGCAATTTAAAAACATGACAACTCATCAAGTTTACTGTGGATGTTGAGACAAAAAATTATCAACCAAATGTAGTTTTTGTATTTTCATGGGTTCAACCATTATTATGTTATTTTCCAGAAGGGCCCCTCTTTAAGTGAGTTTATTATTTTTACCCACCTCTGAGTTTCAATTCGTTAATATTCCTGTTTACATGCCTAAATCCATAACGTGCTAATGTCCTTCATTTGAGCAAAGGAAGCCTAAATGAATAAAGATGCTGCCCACATTAGATATGGAGCTGTTTTAATTGTCAAAGTTCATCAAATAGTAATTTCAAATTGGAGGGTCTTTCTCCATTATCCCAGATCAAATATGCAATGATCCAATATTTTTTTGACCAGTCTTGATTAAAAACAATAATTTGGTATTATACACATTTCTGCAAGTATAAGAACTAAAATTTGCCCAAGGTGGTCACTTGATAATTTACCACTCTTTCTTCTCGCTTCAACTGAGCAAGTTTCTTGGGGAATATAATCTAGCAGTGACCGTGGCTTTAGTAATCTGCTACTGATCTAGTTGGTCTTTTAAGATTGGATTATTTACTTCATGAAAAAGTTTATACAGAGCTTATGTGCAAAAGCATTTCCGTGAAATAGAAAAAATTTGTTGGCACCAATTATGGAACTAAGCAGTCTTACAGGAGTTTAAACGGTATGCTTTAAGTACCAAAATGCAGCTTCGGTCTTCTTGGCCCCTTCTGCACTGTCTTTTAAATTTGAGTATCTCTGTTTTCCTGCAAAATGTTATCATGAAAATTTAGCTTGGATTCTTCAAGATTAAATACAAAAACAATTATAGGTACATCTGATTTCATATGTATGAAGGGCATTGTGCATGATATCCATTGTTGTGCTCTGCATATGTTCACCTTGTCTTTCTTTCATCTCTTTCTATTTCTTTTTCTGTTTCTACAGTGGAGAGTTGTTGATGAAATACACAGGGTGTATGGTTAAGAAAGCTTAGTTTGAAACATTATTTTGCAGGTTGTAATGTTGATCCTCATTCTAATTTTTGCTACCGTGCATAGTGGTTTGGCCAGTCTAAGAGATTTGGGTGAGCAACTAATTGGAGAACGCGCATTCCGTGTTTTGTTCGCTGGGACATCTTTGCCATTGGCAGTCAGTACTATTGTGAGTCTTCCATCTCTTTTGAAGAAAAAAATTCTAGAAGAGTTGCTTTCTAAACTTATTGTTTCTTAAATTTCCTGTTTTGGATTCCTGGCCCCTCTAAAGCTGCAAAGGAAGTTTTTCATAACCAACTTGTTGACTTTTAAGAGTTTGTGATTCAGGTCTATTTTATTAACCACAGATACGACGGACAACAGTTATGGATGCTTCATAATGTCCCTGGGCTACATCAGTTGGTGTGGCTTTCTTCTTTTATCTCCTTCTTCTTCCTCTACCCGTCAACTTTTAATCTATTAGAAGTAGCGGCAGTTGACAAACCCAAAATGCATCTTTGGGAAACTGGAATCATGAGAATCACAAGGCATCCACAGGTAAAATTTCCAGTCTTTTTTATTTGGATATATGTTTATACAGGTGGAGAATTCAATCACCGAGCACATGGAGTCTCTGGACATGGGATAAATGCTAGGGTAGTTTTTGATGACCTAGATGTTCTAGAAATAGAACCGACCATTACCAGTGATTCCCTTCCATCAATTAGGAAATATATGTTTTTGCATTGTCCAATGCTATAAAAGTATATATGGTGCATAGTGTCCTTCCAAAGTCCGTGGATTTGTCAAAAAAGTTGCTGTAGGATTTTGGATTAAAAATGTAACTCAATATATATATATACACTGTTTTCATAATGGAGAGCATGGTGGTCCATACTAGAATGATATCCCTATGAAATCTTATATTTTGATTGCACAAAAAAATTAATGCAAACCAAGTATTACCCAAAAATAAATGAGATCTTCTTTTTCCTGCTGTGCTTCTCTCACTCTCATTCTCTCTCTCTCTTTTTTTTTTTTTTAAAAAAATAAAATAAATAAATCTAATCCTGGTTTTATGTTTCTTTTTAGATGGTTGGGCAGATAATATGGTGCCTGGCTCACACAGTCTGGATAGGAAATTCCGTGGCGGTGGCAGCCTCTGTTGGCTTAATCGGACATCATGTATTCGGTGCTTGGAATGGTGACAGGAGATTAGCTATAAGATACGGTGAGGATTTTGATGATGTAAAGAGACGGACAAGTATCATACCATTTGCAGCCATCCTGGACGGCCGACAAAAGTTGCCTAAAGAATACTATAAGGAATTTATTCGGTTGCCATATCTGGCAATCACAGCACTGACATTGGGTGCATATTTTGCTCACCCGCTGATGCAAGCAGCAAGCTTCCGGCTACATTGGTAATAAGATACAGAATCCACAGATCCATCTGAAAAGTTGTTGTGAATGATAAACATGGTTTTTGTATATGATAATATTTTTAGATGCTTCAGGAGGATAAGAAAAAGCAAAGAGGTTCATTCCCACGCAGAAAATTAAGCGCATGCATGTATGTATGTAATTTCAAAAGACAATGATTCAGCTGGCTAGCTCAGCAAATGCTTTTGGCCTTCCTAGCATTGATTCATTTTTAACATTGTTGCTCAGATTATCTATATTTATTAAAATATGTTGCTTTTTGAGGTTCAAAGTGATTTTTCTTGCTTGCATATTACAAAAGGGATCTCATTTTGGCCCCCACTTTTGGCTTGGAAAAAAAAAAGGTGGATGAAATCTATTAGATTTAACCCTTGGTTTGAAAATTGGATTCCTCTCAGGCTGTAAGGCAAGGATAAAATAAAAGAAAATATTTTTTATATTTTCATGTAAAGAACATATTACATTTTCTTCTCATTTAGATTATCTTTTGAAATATGGACCACTATTAAATTCTGTAATGTAATGACAAATTATGAGTATTAAAAATAAGGGTAAGAGTGTCAATAAAAAAACATGGAAAATAAATTTCTGAGACAATAGAATGACATATTTTTAAGGACATCATTTTCTTTTAAATATTTTTAAATATTTACCAAACATCTAAATTTATATTTTTTCTAAAAAAAACTTATATTCCAACTGACTTTCATACAAACCAAACGGAAATTAATTAAAAGAGAACAAAAGGAGGAAAAAAAAAACTACCGAACTTTTAAAGATGTAAATTACTCAAAAATGAAATAATGAATGTTATTTTTTTTTTTATGAATAAAAAATATTTAAGGGGTAAAAGTTGGTGTGGCTATGCAATTTTGAATGATAGACTTATTCGCGTCAACTAAATATTTCTGCGTACATTTGTGTTTATTGTTTTGCACGCATAACTGAGTCTGCAATTAGATTGATAGTGAAGCTTGAATCTCTATTATCTTTGTCAGAAATCCAAACTCTGACCAAGTAAAAAAATTAAAGCAATTCAATATAATCCGGATCTAAATCTTTTATATATCCAAGTAAAAATATTAAAACAATTCAATACATTCCAAATCTAAATCCCTTATATATCCATATAAAAATTTAAAATAATTCAATACAATCAAATACTGTCCTCCACTCCAAACAGACATTTAGAGCTATTTAGATTTTTATTATTTATTGCTGTAGTAAAGCTGAATATATATATATATATATATGTATATATATTTCTAAAAAGGGAATCACATAAATATAGAAACTTGTTTACTTTGATTTGTCCTGTAGCCATTTAGAAGACGACATGACCAGCGAATATATATGTCAATTTGAATCAATAATAATAATTTTATCAAGGAAAAAAAATGAATCAATAATAATAATACCACAATTCATCAAAAAAATAAAATGATACCCTACGCAACACGTGAGTACACACAGAGTTGCAGAGTGCAAATTCTCCAAATTTTTGGGAATTTGCTGACGCCACTTACTGAATAAAAAAAGAAATAAATTAATATAAACACTTCATTTTCAACTTGTAACTCCTTGATTCCCATCCTTCACATCCTAGTATTTGTTCTTCATAAGCGATGGCTGCTATATTTATATACACATTTTTATTTATGCCAATCTATCTATCTATATATATATACTTTAGGATTTATGAGTATATATGCTTTAAGTACGTATCTTTTCTTATTTTATTCTTTTCCACCCAAAATTTACTTTTTTTTATCTTCTATTGGGAATCACTGGTAGTTTACCTTGAAACTTAATTACTTCAGATATTTTCTTGAAGTTATACACCAAAATTGGTTTGTAATTCTCTTTGTGTTTTCCTTTAATTATAACGATCTATATATTATTGATTATATATAGGACCATATATATATATGTATGCATAATATATAATTAATTCAAGATTGATACTCGTATTTATGTAAGCTATTGGTAACTTAGCTAGAATTTTTTTGAAATCAAGTTTAATTTTGGTTTTCATTTTTAACTAAATCTTTACCTTTTATTTATTTATTTTTTTAGTAAACTCTAAAGCTTTTACTTTAACATAGGCTATATAAACATCATCTTCTTAATGATAGTAACGGTATTAATAGTACTGCTTTCAACGCAAAATCTGAAAACAGGTTATAGTGGTTTTAATTTTGTATATTTATGTTTTCTTTCTTATATTTTTTATTTTATCTTAAGATTGC
Organism: Ochetophila trinervis; assembly: GCA_003254975.1. Classification (NCBI taxonomy): domain Eukaryota; kingdom Viridiplantae; phylum Streptophyta; class Magnoliopsida; order Rosales; family Rhamnaceae; genus Ochetophila; species Ochetophila trinervis. The sequence goes on from QANX01000529.1 coordinate 8,210, forward strand.
AAACTACTTACTAGGTCAGAATATATATCTAATTACTATTAGGTTGTAACAACAATTTCTTCTCACTTTGATCCCAAAACAAAATCCATTATTTTTTAGATTTCCCATTTTTAATTATTGAGAACTCAGAATTCATAAGTATATTTCTAAAAAGTGCATCTATTACAGTAGTACTCCATGAAGAGTCTCCACGCTCATATCATATTACAAAGTGTAATAGGGAAATTAATAACCAAACCATAATAATTAAGAACAAAGAAAACATTTTTCATGATAGACAAACTATCTTCATGATAGACGAACTATATATACATGTATATTTTATCTCATAATATTGAAAATATATATTATGATTAATTAATTTTTATGATCAGATCGATTTAATGAAAGACTGATAATACATAAGAGCATCTTATGGTCATCTCTCAGGCTGAGTGAGCTTTTTTGAATGTTTTTATAAGAGACTTTGATGAAGAAATGGTTCCAAATGCCCCAATAAGAGATCCAATTGCAATGAAAATGAGGTTAAGAACCAGAACAGGTTTTGGTATCTCATCCCAATAGATCTTGATGTAGAAGGCACAAGGTAGAATCAGACATAGTCCAACATCGACCAATGAGCCAGTGAGGCTAAGAACATGCTCAAAATATGGTACTGAAAGAGCCAAAATAAGTATGATCAGAAGAAGAAATGAACCAACACTCCCTCTTATGATCATCTTGGCTCTTGAACTCGTGGATTGGGGAAGAAGGTTGTTCTCAAGTTGAATAGCTAAGGGTGCAAATTCCAATGCATATTTGGTCATTGGTGTTAGCACAGTTGCCCATAATGCAATCTTTGTCACTATTAGATGTGGAGGCATGCTGAGGGTAATTTGGGGATTTACTTCTGGTCCAAACAATTTTGCACCCATGAATGCTAGCAGTGTGTAGAGTAGGGTTACTATGGTGAAACTTACAATAGATACCTGCATGTAGGATTAAAAAAACCAATTAATACAAAATAAAATATTTTATATAGACATATGCATATAAAAATTAATTATATTAAGCACTGTTTAGCCTATTACTGCTTATAAAACGTTAAGTTCTTAATATAAACTATCTGATACAGTAGAGTAAAAATAAGTTTTGTGTATGCGTAGCTATACAAAAGCAAAAATAGAATATTTGTTGTAATACTTTTGTCGCATACTAAAATTATGTTTGGTCAGTGGACAACATGCATGTTGTAACTAAATTATACATTTGGATACACCTAAAAAGTTTCAATTAAATATTATGTTTTTTTTTCCCAGTACTTGTTGACCAAATGCTATATTTGTCATTATTAAACAATTTTTGGACACAAAATCAGTTTCTAATGTCTTAAAATATTTTACTTTGTTTACAAAAGCTTTTACAAAAATGGTTTTACTTTTTCTATTCTAGCTACCATATATAACATATATATATATATATATATGAAACTTTTAATTAATTACAAAATTTTATATTTTAATTACCTCAAAAACTTATTCAGAACCTAAGACCCTCTATTAGCTTTTAGCTTAAGAAACATATATAAGAGAGAATATACGAGATCATATATATATATATATAGACACACACACACACACTTATTATTTGTGGACAGAAAAACTTAATTAACAAACTCTATATATACCCACCTTGGTAAACTTTGAAGGATCTTTCATGGCTTTGTACAAGTTAGGGAAAACAATATGTCCTGCATAGCTGAATAGATAAAGCCCAGAAATTGAAGGAATATTGTGGAGATTAAGAGCTGGTATCTTATGGTTAGCTTTAACACCTCCAAAAATGGCAGTGCAAGCCACAGAGGAGAAAATTATAATTGACATGAGAATACCACCAATAGAGAGAAAAGATATGGAAGAAAGATCCCTCAGCCATAGAGAAGGTAGTGCCACTAGAACTGCAATCACTGTAAGAAGCTGAGAAGTGGACAATTTTGCCCAAGCCAAGGTTAGATGGGTCCCAGAGAAGACTCTACTTATATTGTCGTGCAAAGAGATTGTGTAAGAGACAAGGGCCATGAAGATTTCAATGTAAATTAAAGTTGATGATAAAACTCTTCCTTTTGTTCCAAAAGCACGGTGACCAATTTCTGAGTAGCTTCCTAATTTTGGATTCTTGTCTAAGCATTTCCCAAGTAAATGTGAAGTGTATGCACAAACCATCCCAAGTCCTATTAGCAAGAATGATGAAATCCAACCTCCACTTTCTAGAGCATATGGAGTTGATAGCTGTCCCAAACCTGTAAAAAATATTCATAACCCCCTAATTATTTTGTATTTTTTTCCAAACCCATAATTTAGTTATGGATTTTAATGCCAAAATAAATAATAAAAATTGGTTTACCTATGAGCATGCCAACCATATTGATGACAGCATGAACGAAAGAACAATTGACCGCTTGATTTCCATGGTGATGATCATCATGATCAACCGTAATAGTAGTTTGAGGAATATTACACTTACAGACTTGGTTTTGCTCTAGGCAAACATTGCAGGTTTGCATTGCCAACTTTGAACCATGAATTGATTCATGACTAGCAGCAACTTGCTTTTGGTGTGAGAGACAGTTTGATGAGTCTAAGCATAATTTTGACTTGCCAATGGTTATGGCTTTGCAAATTCTGCTTCCCATTTTCTCTTAAAAAGTAGTAGTTCCAAAAGAGTTGGTTGAGCGTCAAAGCCTCTTTCGTACCAAATAATGGCTTGGAGTAGCTGAGAAGTGAAAGAATGTACGTATTTATATATAACATATATCACAAAAAAAAAAAAGGAAAAAAAGAAAAGAAAAGAAAAAAACGAATCTATTAAAATAAATGGTAGACTGCCAATAAAACCATATGTTAGAATTTTTAGTGTAAAATATACAGATACTCTGTAATATTAGTCCTAGAAAAAAGGAGGAAAATAAATTCTTTGGTATATATGTTTCTTATACGCGGTTTGATAAGGACGTAACCCTTTGATATACCAAATTGAAGAAGAATCTCAACTGTTTTAGTGAGATTTGACACCTCTACCTGATATGGATAAATGTTCATGGTTTAGTGGGTTTCACATTATAGTTTATTGGGGGGAAAATTTTGATATTGTTGCAAATTGATATCTATATCATTTCAAGACAATATTCTGAATTAGATCGATTTAGGGCACAACACAGATTGCTGTCATGTTTATGGAATCACACGTATGATCCAGTAGTTGTCATAATAACTTATAAAGTTATTATGTTTTAAGTTTTTTTATCATTAAAAATATGAGAAATTTTCAAACTTAATTAAAAAATTATATATAATGACTTTTGTCACTAGACTGTTTAGTTTCTGAAAGAACAATTAACATATAACAATTAATAATTTAATTTGAAGCACATATATATATATAATAGGTTGTTAAAAGTATATAATTAATTCACCTTCCACTAGTTCCACTAGCTAGCTAGTATAATTAAGTTTGAGATTTAAAAAAAAAAAATATTAAAGTAGTGTTTGACATGATATACCGAATGTATGTTGTGCCGACACTCGAACCCATGAGCAAAGATGATATACCGAATGTAGGTTTTCACACACACACACACACACACACACACATGAGATTTAATATCTTATAGCTTAAATTTTTAATAAAAGTGATGCTATTATATTAATTTGATTTATTTTTTTATTTTATTTTTTTGGTGATTGATGGGAAAATAGAGTTTTGTTACATTAGCCAATGAGCTGGCCCAAGCTGTATAAGAATACCCATTTATATATATATATATATATATATATATATATATATATATTCTAAAATTTTCTTTCCCATCTTCTTTCTTTCATATGGGTATCCAAGTTGAAAATTTAAAAGTGAAAATGGAAAATGATGCCAAACGAACCATAAAAACTTTGAGTGTGTATGACATATAAGCCTTGCCTACTAGAAAGATACTAATAGACCCCAAAAAAAACAAAAAATGAAAAAGAAAAAGAAAAAAAAAAAAAACTTGCTAGCTAGTTGAAAAATACATGTACATGAAAAGATTCAACTTGTAGAAGAAATTGCGATGCCAAAAGAATCTTGATGATCAGCTCAGAAACCACCTTCATGCGTACATGTAGTTTTTGATACCTTCTATATAGAAATATAAACATATATATATATATATATATATAGTAATTTTTTTTATTAGGGAATCTTGTATAAAATTTTATCCAGGAAAACATGAGGCAATATGTTGTCTCGGGTTCAGAAAAATTATAATGGAGTGATGTAAGATTCTGTAAATTTCTACTTGAATATATGTTTTTTATATTTAGAAAAAATTAATGATACCCATATGTCAGCATCTCAAATCTCTCTGTTAATGTGAATAAACTTTATTAAAATATCAAGGGCAAATAACACATACCTCCTAACTTTTTCAGATTTATAAATAAACTCTGATATTACAATTACAAAAAACCCTCTTAAACTATAAAAACTTAGATATTCAAGAAAATTTAAACATCAAAACAAAATTACCTTAGTAAAAAAATATAAAAATGATAAAATTTAAAATTGCACAGATTGCCGATGATGAATAAATTCATTTAATTAATATTAATATTATTTTCAGTTTTTAGAAGATGTAGATAATAAAAGAAGTTTGGATTAAATTAATTGGAGTAGATATAATAGGTATGCCAAAAGTCACCAAAAAGCTATGCCAAAAGGTAATTTTTATGAAATTAAAATAGTTTGTTATTTTAATAGTTTAAGAAAGTTATTGATAAGTGTCTAATAATTCAGGAGGGAACTTTGTAATTTTCCCAAAGAAACGACGAAACTGTATACTTCTTATAAGTTTGAAAGTTATTTATAAATTTGTAGGTTTTTATTTTTATTTTTTTTATTTTAGAAATTCTCAAATTTAACATAAAAAAGAGAAATCTTCTTTATGAGAATTAGTTTTGGCATTCTTAAACGTGATCTAAAATCCATCTCTAGGTAAATTATTATAACTATAAATTGATCAGTAATACGCGCACTATGGAATCCATCGAAAGTTTCCCCTAGAAAAAGGTAAATGTAAAAGAATTTTTAGAAAATTTTTAGATGATATTTATCCATTTAAGTTAGTTACATATATCACATAGTAATGAATTAGAATGTTCTTTATTAATTATACTCTTATATATATATATATATATATATATATATATATATATATGAACTGCATCTGTGTTTAGACAAAATTTGTAAAGCATGCACGCATATATACCCTGGAGAGGCAGCCGGCCGGATGCTTAAATAGTATCAGCATTTTATTATTGATGAATCCTTTAAGGCCGTCAGGTGCCACTATGCAAAGCATGAGGAATTAGCATCTTTCTTAATTAGTCTTTACCAACACAGTTCAATGGTAAAAATATTGGTTTTTTCATATAATAATTCAGTTTTCAAATCTCCAAAGTGTATATATATGTATTGTTATTAATTATATATATATATATAGTAACGTTACACATACTAAAATATTCACAAAAAATGACAAATATTATAATATTATTAGTTGACATATTCATATAACATCAATTTATACTAGTAAATTTTTAAATAATTAAGTGAATTAAAAAATTAAACTAATTAAATATTATTACATCATCTACTATGTCATTTAGTAAATAATTTTGGTCAATACTTAATAAGTCTAGCATTATTGATGTAATTTTTTTTTTAGTGTGAGATATTTTTCACCATTTGATAGATGACAATCTATTACAGTCGTCAGATACATATAATCATATATATCAGATAATTACAATGAGCTATTTTTCATTAGGTGGTGGACTACGTTCTACACTTGAACAAAAACAATATATATATATAAATTTTGTAGAGAATTGAGTTGATATGATAATGGCATGATGGCTTTTCATGTCAAATATCTAAGGTGGGAAATACATACACACACGTTATGGTTATGCATCATGTATTTCAGCACACAAAAAAATAAAATAAAAAAAATTGTTATGCATCATGTTAGGATCTTACAGTTTTATTTAAGCAAATGTATATTACTTTCATTCGTAATTTATTATAAAAATCACTCCTTTATTTTTTGAGTTCTCTCTTAACCTGATCTCTATTTTCTTTTCTAAGCAATATGCATTCTCAAAATACTGTTCCTTTTTTTTTTTTTTCTTTCCTAGTTTGCGTTTTTGATAGAAGAAATTGATTATCTTACCGTTCATGTATATACAAAGTTTACAAAATATTTGTGCTTGAATTATTAATATCTAGTTGAAGTCAAACGGGTAATTAGTTTTTGTCAAAATTAGAACCAGATAATAGTTCTTACATGACATAATGTTACAGTGATCGTATTTAACTAACATTTAGTAGTCAAAAAAGAAAAATTACCTCACAAATAATAAAATGTATTAATACTTCACAAATGAAATGTTTTTTTTTTTTTTAAATCCAAAAAGGACTTACACATTTTTTGTTAAACACATGACCAAGTGTTTTTCTTGTTTTTTAACAGCACATTTTGAAAATTTAAAAGCACTACCAAACAAGCACCCTCTTAGGTTTAATTTTATAAGACAGCACCACTACAAAAACCCATATTGCAAAATATTGTTTTCAAATAATTTCCATTTAAATAAAGCAACATAGTAAAATGTGTGGACCGTTCCCATGCACATGTGAAAACGATTGGAAGACATTGCAAAAGCCAAAATTTTGACTTTCAAATTTTTTCTGAAGTAAATGAATAATCACCTCAAATCATGATTAAACCTGAACAACTAGGTGACAAACCATAAAATTTATCATTTCATTTAAAAAAAGTAAAACCTTAAAACTTGGGATACGGAACATTTTCCGAAATGATTATTACTTCCTTTTAGTTCAACGAGAAAATCCACCAATTCACCCCAAAATAAAAAAGAAAAAAGAACTTCATAAAAAACAGAAAAAAATAAGCACTTTATTAACTTTACAAGTCTGCAAGTAAAACACCATATAAAAGAACAAAAAGATTCAAACATTACATATAAAATTTCCACACACTTTGATCTTTTTGAAACAAATAATTATCAAAATCTACAGCCAACAGCAGAGAGTAGCAAGAACTCAATGAAACACATTATACATTTAAGTGGGCAGTTTAGCTTCACTGATCCATAGAGTCGAAAATGATTATATGGAAGCTTTTCTTAACCAACCCTTATTTTTTTCCACTTTGGAGAGTAAGAATTCCACACAACAAGGTATAGCTTTATTCATATAAAGCTCAAGAAGATGACGTGGCAGGGGTTGCCGTGGCTGGGTTGAAGGCAGCCTGCTCACCGCAGGTTAGCAATTCATGTGGCCCTGCATCCTCGCGGCCAACACCCATCAGATCAAGGTAGTAGAGGTAATGGGAAATGATGGTGTTCATGGGATCAATATCACCCTGTGCGCAAGTCATCTCCCCGTAAAGAATATTCATTGTGGTGCCAAATCCAGGAGTCCGCTTAGCCAAAGTATCGTTTTTAGTAGGTTTCCATTCACCAACAAAGATTTCATGAGCAGAAGGCTGTGACTTTTTGATTGGGGTCACCCACCTCCACATGGCAGCCATGAATGCCAGTGTAGCATTCTGCTCAATATATTCTGGATGGTTCAATAGATCCACATCCAAAGCTTTTCCAACAGCACCGTAATTGAAGTTCCTACAACAAGGAAACCCACGAAAAAACAAAATCAATCATTGTAGTGGCTCGAGAACACCATATAACAGTAAAAACCGAAGTTTTCTCCTATGGTTTTCAGATGTCATAAGAGAAAATGCTAAAATGCCAAAATGCAAGTTATAATTTAGGAGACAGATAAATAGAGCCTCTAATCCAACTTAAAAAAGATGATTCACCCATCTAGTTTCCCCCAAAAGATAGGTAGCGCATCACTGTAACATATCCAGATTTCTTATATTGCAATGAGAAGCTGCTTATTATGAGTATCTAGATGTTTCCAAGATCGTGACAAGACTTTTCATCTATGATGATTCTTCATCACAAAACCAAAGATATTTTAAGTTCCAAGGCAAACAAAATTAAGTAGAGAAAGAAAGAGACAATAATTGCATAAAAACAAAGTAAAATGACAATCCAAACAATACACACCAGTAGATGGGTATGGCACCGCGGCCATAGTATTCGACTCCAGGACTGCAGGGGAATTCAAATTTGTAGGAGTCATCACAATATGACTGACTAGGACTCATTTCCTTGTTGTAGCAAAGACCCCAGGCCAATGGTCCTCCTGTTGCCACTCCATAACCACCTGGATTTTTCAGCAAGATTAGCCTTCAAAATCACACACCCCCCCAAAAAAAAAAAGGAAAAGAAAGGGCATAATAGTAGCTAAACCAAAATCACAATCAAATCAAGCACACCAATTATCAATACCGATTTGAACTTCTATTGTTTTTCCTAATTGAGGTCTACATCTCAAACAAGTCAAACAAATTGAGAATATCCGGGTCCAATCCAATCAAATCCAGCAATTAAAACCCAATATGCAATTAAACTCAGCAAGCTAGAAATCTCAATTCTGCAGAGTCAGATTCTACTTTTTGCTCGCACCCACCCAACGGACCTACATACGAGACAAAAATTCAAAAAAGAAAAACCAAAACAAAATCCAGAAGATAATTACTCACAAGACGTTTTGCTGCCGACATGGGCGAGGAAAGCAGCAACCTCCTTCATCTGCATGAGTTTCCCACCGGTGGTGCCGAAGCCGAGGGGCTGGTAAACAGCAGAGGCGATGATAAAAGACTGGTAATCCCAGAATCCAACGGCATGGGCCACCGGAGTGTTGCGCTTAGAGAAAAGGTTCTCAAACTGGTAGACTTGGAAGAAATCAGAAATGGTTTCGTTACAACAGAATTTAGACCATCGATTGCATTCCCAACCTTTGGTGCAAACCTTCGTCCCCCTCACCGTCTTCACCAACCTCGTCGAACCATCGCCATTAATACCCACCACCAGATTCACAATCAGCAACCCAATTACCACCGCAACTCCTCGAGCGGTCCACATTGTTAACTGAACCCAAAACCCAAAACAACCCAGCAAAGAAAAAAACAGCAGCTTTTTTTGGTTTCGTTTTCTGTTTGAACAGAAAAAAAGGAAAGAAAACTGAAAAATTTAAAAGTCGAAATTCACTTACCAGCGAACCAGAGGAGCTTGGGAACTTGAAAGAAGTCTCAGTCTTGAGATCCCCCACTGGGTTTTTTTTTCTTTCTTTCTAGTATTTGATTGTTGGGTACGATTTTCCAACCGACGAAGAAGGAGAACCAAATGAAAAATGGATGTTAGACGGAGTGTCGTTTTCAGGCCTGACGTCCTTGCTTTCGATTAAAGATCATACAAGTTTGATGAGATTTGACGGTGGAGATTGGGATTTGCGTGTGCGAGTGAAGAAGAAGATGTTCGATGTTTAAAGGAGGAACAGGCTGGATTTGAGAAATGGAACCTCTGTCTTTTTAAAAGAGGACGACCCCACCATGCTCCACCGACACTTACAGAGGGTTTCTGTCTTTTTCAAACTACTCCAGCCCAAACCCAGTATTGGATCCGAATGTCCAATTTTATGTCTGGGTTTTTTTTATTTTTATTTTTTTTATCCAATATCGAATGTAAAAAATGTTCTTACAAGATCAATTTTTATTTTTTCTCTACATTTTATGTACATTTTTAAATTTTTTTAAATGCTTGATAGACTTTAGCTGAATAATATTAAGATGTTTATAACACATCAATCAAACAATATAGATATGTTTAGATAACTAGAATTCCACGCAGTTTTCAAATTAAAACATGATCGGTTATATTTTCATGGAAAAAACAAATTAATTAATTGATTCAAATATAGAAGAATATATTCATAAACTTCATTAAATTAAATTTGATAGAAGATATTAACTTTTAAAATATATAAATATATACACATACCGATTAATTAACTTTTACTGAATAAAACCTTTTTTAATGTCAAAAGTATATTTAGTTTTGGTTTATTGAACATATTTGTATTGTTATATTACTAAATATAAAAGAATAAAAATATTTTTTGAAATTTATTTAAACAAACGTTAATTATGCAACAATTAAGCTCAAATAATATAATAATCCAATAATTAAATTTAAATAATATAACTAAGTAATTTAAATTTAAATGTTACAATTATAAAATAATTATGTAATAATTAAATTTACATAATACAGCTAAATAATTTAAGCTAAAAAATAAAATTAATAGTTAGGTGAATAAAATTTGGGTTTGATCCCATAGCGAAACAATGGAAGTCAACTAAGAGTGGGTTTGACTTCGAAGTGTGGGTGCAAACAAGTCCAGCCCAAACCCAATATTGAAAACAAGTCCAGCTTTCTGTTTGGTTGCGAAAGACTCCACAACTCCCTAGCCCGGCCCAAAATAAAATAAAATAAAAAAAGGAAAATAGTTGGGAAATGGAAAAATGTGGAAGGCGGGTAAATAATTATAATTAGTTTATTTATAAAAGCAGAAAAGGAGGGAAGGAAGGAAGAAGACTGAGAGCAGCTTCTTCTCCGACACGCTATCATATTATTTCAAGCGTCAAGCTTCAAGCTTCGTTGGTTGCTATGGATTTGGACCCTGATGATATCTTCGGAGATGACGAGGACGACCTCGATAATGATTTCCTTCTGGTTTTATTTTCTTTCTTTTTTGTTAATTTTTTGATAATTTGATTCTTTTTTCTTTAAAAAATTTGTTATGTATTCCTGTATTTTTCCTTTTTGGGTTAATGAAATGCAGAACAATTTGATTTTGTATGTAATATTAATTAGGGAAAGGAGGCAAGCAAAGAGTTTGTGGTGTTCTTGGTCGATGCTTCCCCCAAAATGTTCAGCACCGCTTCTCCTACTGTGGGTTTTTTTCTTTTTCTTTATTTTTTTGGATAAATTTTCTTTAACTGAAATTCGACATGCATTTTTGAACATGTTCCCTATTTTAATTTTATTTTATACCTATTTGGTTGGTTATGCGTATGTTTTTAGCTATGATAATGGTTGCAATAATATTTGAACTATAATGGCACAGTGAAATTTAGTACCCAAACTATTTTTTGGAGCTTATGGTGCTGATAATGTTTGAGGACTCTTGATACTTGGCCACCTGTTGTTGTGTTGCCTAGCACTTTGATAAGTGTAATTTAGCCAAACCGTGATTGACTTGTTAAATTGCCTGTCTTGAAGGTTCCTACTTTGTGCTTGAATCTTGCTTCAGCAGTGTTATGGTATGTATGTTGAAGTCCATTCTAAGTTCATTAGTGTTTAAACTGAATTTTGTTAAAAATCTACTGTTCCTGATGATAAATGCGATGATGTTTTACTGATTCTTAACTGGGTTTTTAGCTTCTTGAGTTATCACTGATCGACTAGAAAGTCAGTCAACCACACCTTTTCGTATGAAATGGTCTATACCCCTAGTTTTTATTCTCTAATTAATGGTTTTTCTTACATGATTAACATATAATCCTACGTAGCTGGGTCTCATACTTCCATTTTACTTTCATGTGCAAGCAGGTTTTGCTATTCTATTCCAAATGTAAAATATTGGAAACGTGGTTGCTTTAACAAAAATGAAAACCCGCATTAGCAAAATCTGGATATTATAAACAAAAGGTCCAAAAGGAGTTTTAGCTTTATAGCTAAGTCGAAAATTGTAGCACACATGATTTGATTATGGTTTTTCCTTTGACTGTTGGAACAGTAATTTTAGGATACAAAAAATAAAAAGAAAAAAAATGAGAGAAATATTATCGAGTGAACTCATGATGAGTTTGGTTTAAATTCTCTATTTGGCAAAACAGAACATATATTTCTTGATATTGAAATCCACTGAGATGTGGTGATGTTTGTAGTTCTATTTCTGCTAAAAGTAATCTAAACAGCCATGTTGTTTTGACAGACTGTTGCTCTGACTTTCGTAAAAATATTTTAATAAGGTTTCTTCACTGATCAATGACAGGAGGATAATAAGGATGAAACTCATTTCCATATTGCAGTGAGTTGTATCTCACAGTCATTGAAGACTCGAATCCTCAATAGATCATATGATGAAGTTGCTATATGCTTCTTTAATACGGTAAGATATGTTGACACCATTAAACTTAAAATGTATGCTTTCTTGGATTCTGTTTTTTCAGTTTTATGTTGAAACTGTCCAACTCTGAATCATGTTGGTCATTTGGAGGTAAAGAGATAGTCATGGATATAGGTTAAACTCTTTGTTTTAGTTAGTCCATCATAAAAAAAGCATGTTCAAAGTTCCAACAAACTTTTCCACGCTAAGCTACCATTAGTCTCAAAAAGGTTAAGCTTTTAAGAAGTGGCTCGAACTATGTATATCGAGTAACCGCAAACATACATGAACACATTTAATTCTTGAAAGGATCCCTACCTCACTATTTTGAAATTTTATCAAGAAGGCTCTCTACTGTAAAGATGATCTCCAAAGTTGAGAGCCATATTGGAGATGCTTTAACAAGTTTGACTGAGAATTGTACACATTCTCTCCTTTTCTTGTTTAAACTGTCAACTCTTCCAAATATCAATTTTTTTTTTTTTTGGGTGGGATCTTTTGTGTTCTCGAGTTTCGACAAGTACTCAAGTTGTTGTCCTCTTCATGAAAATTGTGATTGTGTCAAAGAAATGTTTTATATTTGAGGATACCTCTGTCTCGATACGGAGATCTGTGCTGTGATTCAAGAAGTACTTCCGGAAGTCAATCGTTATGTTTTCTTATCTTTTCAGTTTCCTTTCTAGACAGTTAGTCTTGTTTGGTGGTAAGATTATATCCCAACTGTAGTGTGATTAATTCTCATCTGAATTCATTTGTACAATTGCAGAGGGAAAAGAAAAATTTACAGGACTTAAATGGTGTCTTTGTGTTCAATGTAGCTGATCGAGATTATTTAGACAGGCCTACAGCCAGGCTAATAAAAGAGTTTGATCTTATAGAGGGTAAGTTCTGGAAAAAAAATGATTCGGATTAATTACATTTTGCCTCCTTCCGAAGCGAACTCTAAAAATGAGACTGTGGAATATTATTATTTGTTGCATTATTGTTTTGTTTTATGTTCCTGATGAGTGCTGGATTATGCTAGAAGTTATTGAGCTATCAATGTGACTAACTCAAGAATGACGTTTTAAAAATTGGTTCAGTTCTAAGAGAAATTCTGAAATTATTTGCATAACTCTTGCACAAAGGACATTCTTTTTTATCACTATGATAGTTTATTGATTTTTTACTTATTGAATTCATTATTATATATTTACGCTTGACATTAATTATTATAGATTTTAAGTGTATGAGTATATGTGCTACTTCCCTGTCTTATGATAAGTTTTTTTTTTGACTATTTACTCTTCATTGGAGTACTGAAAGATAAATTCTTGCAGAATCATTTATGAGAGAAATTGGAAGTCAGTATGGTATTGTTTCTGGTTCTCGAGATAATTCACTATACAATGCACTCTGGGCAGCACAAGCACTATTGCGCAAAGGGTAAGGTTATATTATAATCAGTAAATAAAAGAAAGAAGTATAATAAGAAGAAGAAGCACTGAAGTAGATCTTCTGGTAGCTTTGGACCCCTTATCATGGTTTCTGGCAATAATTACTAGCACTACTTGTCAGATCAACAAAGACAGCAGATAAGCGGATACTTTTGTTTACAAATGAAGATGATCCATTTGGAAGTATCGAGGGAGTAGCAAAGACTGATATGAGAAAAACAACATTGCAGCGGGCTAAAGTATAATTTGCATGAAATCATAATTCATTGTTTTTGTAAACAAAAATTCATTTATATGAAGTAACTTTTCCTATTTGTTTTTTCGTTTTCAAGGATGCACAAGATCTTGGTATCTTAGTTGAACTTCTCCCACTGAGTAGGCCTGAAGAGGAGTTCAATGTTTCTCATTTCTATGCTGTATGTTTCTACCTTTATTGTTTGCGACTCTGTTATCTTGATTAACTTCCTTGGCATAATACATCTCACCACTTTAACCTTTCGTATTTTAGGAACTAATGGGGTTGGAAGGTGATGATCTTGCTCAATTTATTCCCTCAGCAGGACAGAAGTACGTCTTTGTTTTTTTCTATTCACATCTGTTACATGAATTCTTGTCTAATTGGCACAAGTAAGAACATCACATATAATATCATAATTTGGGGGACCAGTATGGTTTTTCAAATTGCTTGAATAGTTTGAGTTTTTAGCTTTAACATTTTTTTTTTCCGGTTTTATGTCACTCCTTAAATGTTCTATAGGAGTTATCTATTTGATATCCTAGCCCGTTTAGGTGTTAGATTATATAAAATTATTCTCAACTCACCTCCTACAGCCTTGAGCTGGGATATAAACATTCACCTAAAAAGTGGTCCATCCCACATAAGCATACATGTATACTCCGATCCAATTTGAGGTCTGAAAAGAATGCATAAAAAACTTAAGGCACACATAAATAAATGCGATAAAGTATATAGACCATCCTTAATCTACTTCTACAAGCTTGAACTTTTAGGAAAACTAGTATTTCGATTTTCGACAATAAGAAAAAGATATGCTAAATGTATTCGAAGACACATTGAATTTTCTATGGAATTTTCTGCATTTTTGAGTTTAAGGTAAGGTTCCAAGTCCAACTTACAAGGGCATCTCTTTCTTTGTATGCACTATTCTTGGGCAACATACTGTCCACAGCCACAAAACAATCCTACAATCATTCATCTTCTTAACTCTTTAGAGTAAACTTTTAGATGCAGTCGTTAGTGTGGAAGAAACACAAAGGTGTTTTGGGATGCTAGACTGCACTAATAAATTGAACTGGATTCTTTAAATTTTTATTCGATCAAACTTAAAATAGTTCAGTCCAATCTAGTGTAGTCCAACATCCCAAACGAGCCATGCTGAAAGCAATTATATATACAGGAGAGGCCTTTCTTTATTCTTTTGAATGATGTTCCAATGTGCGAAACTAATCACTAATTCTCTAAAGTTTTAAATGGGAAGAGAAAGAAGAAAAAAAAAGTAAGGGGAAGAATATAAATTTGGGGAAAAGAGAGATAAGGAAGAAGAAAACAGAGTGGAGGCAAGTAGGTTTTTTAAAATCATTTCTAATATCAGAGTTGAAACTAGGCTACAGTAGACATATCTAGGCAGCCCATACTCTAAAAATAATTAAAACCTAAATGATAATAAAAATCTACTAACTACTCAATAATTGTACAGAATGATTGAAGAAATTGACTTTTTGTACGAATATTATTTATCTGTAAGATGGATAAATTTCTTGAGCAGGTTTTTCCTATTAAGTTAAAGATTTTAAATGGTCGATTTTGATGGGATACCAAGTTTCTTTGCCTGGTTCATTGATTATCAATTTATGCATCTATATTCTTATTTCAGAGTAGAGGATACGAAAGATCAGCTTAGAAAGCGTATGTTCACAAAACGAATAGTTAGAAAAATCATGTTTTCGATTCCCAATGGATTGTCGATTGAGCTGAACGCATATGCTTTGATTCGACCAGCTGTTCCTGGTATGCCTCTATTATCATCTTCAGATAAAACTAGCTGTGATGAGAACTAAGCCTCTGTATTTGCCCTTAATAATTATGTTCCTTGTCATTAATTTGAAGGAGCGATTACGTGGCTTGATTCAGTCACCAATGTTCCTCTAAAGGTGATATCACATTTCATTTACTTCATAATATTTGTGTTTATATTTACTAGTTTAATTTATTTTTAGCTGCAAAGACCAAGGTATTTAAAGGGATTATTTGTTTTATTTTTATAATGCAGTACTGCCTAAATGACCATTTTGGTTTAGGTCATGACAGTGATGACACAGGATACCTATGGGGTACACGGTGTCTTTAGAAAATTGACAAATCTCGCGTATGTCAATGTGATTAGAAAATAAAGTAGTTTCCATTTTATTTACTATTTATTTGCATCAATGTATTTTTGGCATGAGCTCTGGCAGTCATAGTGATTTATCTATGTGGATAAAAAATAATCTAGGAGGTTTTTAGATTGAGAGATGGATGGTCTAAGTATCTTGCCTTGACTTGGTATGTGGGAGGGAAAAATGTAACAAGAGTTTTTGTAAGTAATGAAAGTATTTTCATGGTTATAACTCGCAAGTATTTTCTTTGAGTTGGTTGTCATATCTTTGTAATATTTCAATAGCTGATTTATTTTTTAATTTAACAACATTCGGTAGCTTTAGGTTCCTAATGTTTGTTTTTTTCTACATGTTACAACGATTCCACTTATGGGATTCATTTAGTTACTGTTGCTATATTAGAATTTCAATTAAGTCAGATAATAATTATGAGCGATTCTATCCTTTGATTTCATATTTGATTTTGAATTTTCTTTCTTTCTTTTTTTCTTTTTCTTTTTTTTTTGTGTGTAAATTTGTATATGAGTTTCACCAGCAGAATGTGATAATACGGTGTACTCTTAAATTTTTTATCCATTTAAGATTTCCATTTCAAAAGTTGAGCCTCTTGCAGAAACTTCTTCTGCATTTTAGATTGTCTTCTATTTTTAATATTTAAAAGTGATGCCAAATCTCCTCTCGTTAACCCTTCCCCAGACTTAATCCTCAAGTTCAATATCAACCAAATGCACACTTAGCAATCAATCCTCTTCATTCGCTATGTGCCAGGTTGACTTCACAATCTTGATTAACACATTGATGCAGATTTAAAACTTGTTTCCTTCTGATTTTGCTTTTGCTTGTACAATAAGATCATGAAAAAAACCTCCCAAAAAAATAGTCAAAAAGAGAGAGAGAAAAGTAATAGTGGATCAAGAACTGCGAAAAAAGATTGTGTTAGTAGTATCCCAAAAAAGCTCAGTATGCCTATTAATTTTGGTGCTTTGATTGGAGTAACAATTCAGAGCCAAATTTATTTCAATCAAGTTGTGTATTTTGATGCTTTGCAGACTGAAGGATCTTTAATCTGCGCGGATACTGGTGCATTGCTATCTGCATCTACCAAACGCTTTCTGCCTTACGAAAAGTAAGCTTGTTATAAATGTTCTGCATATCAATTCTTTTGTTCTGCTTCAGGTTTTCGTACCTGATAAAATTTGTTTGAAAGTAAAACCCATGTAATTTCCAACCCATCGTTTTGCTTCCCAAGCAAAGCACAGGAGCAATAGTGTTATTATTATATATGCGTAAAGGAGTCCTACTCTTGTTATTTCTCTCAACTATTTATTTTATATTTAATATATAATAATAGTAACTAATTTGACACGATATCTCAAATTTCTAAGCAATTTTTAATATATATGCTGTGCTTTTCGCCAATAATCCACCATCTAAATTAGTTTTCTTGCTAAGTTTAAAGATGGTTAGACTAAACTAATTTTTCTTTTCTAAGCCAAAAATAAATGCTGGTTGTGTTGGTGCATCATGCATCGTCTTGGTTATATAGATCTAGCTTTTTTACTCTTTAGTTATAATGTTGGCATGTTAGTTTTCTTATTAGAAATTCCATAACTGTTCCATCTACTTTTCAGTAAAAATATCAAGTTTTCAGTCGAGGAGCTATCAGAGATAAAAAGAGTTTCGACTGGAAATCTTCGTCTTTTAGGATTCAAGCCATTAAGTTGTTTGAAAGATTATCACAACTTGAGGCCATCAACATTTCTTTTTCCTAGTGACGAGGTTGCTATTATTTTTATAGTGCTGAAAATATAATTTCTCTTGGTTATTATTGCTTTTTGCTTTAGTAGATAACTATTTGATGTTAATTCCATATAGCAAGTCTTGAATGTTTGGAAGACTTGGTTGATGCATGCAGCTTTATAACATATTTTAAGTTGAATAATTGTAGAATTACTTAACAAATGTTAAATCCTTTCATTTTTAATTTTATTTAATATTTAATTTTTATTTTATTTCCTATAATGAATCTTACTAATCTATTTAATTAGAATTTCTTGGTGGATGCTATAAAAGAAAATACCACTCTGATTGGTCAAATCAGATTGAAAGTAATTTTAAAGAGCTATTATAATATGTAACAGCTTTATCTCAAATAAAGTAGTGCATCGCATATAAACTGAAGCCTGATATAAGGATTAAAGACTGGATAGATAAAAATTAATGGTTTCAAGTAAAGTTCTGCATAACATATGAACTGAAGCCTATTATAATGATTAAAGACCAGAAAAATAAGGATTAGTGGATAAGAAATACAAGAATATATTTACACTCATTATTTAAGTTTTTGCAAGGGGAGATTAAGTGGAGAATGCAAATGTAGTGTAGGACTTCTATAAATGTTCTATGGTTCGAATGTTGTACAGTCAATTAACAGCATACATACTTATAAATTATATTATGACTGTATGATGAGTGGTAGCTAAGATGAGGATGTTAAGATGCATGAATGGACGTACAGTGAATGATATGGAATGAAGTTGTCTCTAGGGTGAAGGGGGTACTAGTCAAGCATCTGGAAGGTCAGATAAACCACTCATTGAAGTTATGTGCGCTAAGAGATAAACAAAGATTGTGAACACTATCCTTTGTTATCTGTAGTGTTCTAAAAAAATCATTGTGGAAAAAATTCTATTTCTAGTATATTAGATACTGTATAAAAACTAATGTTCTTGTAATCTTGTAAATGATGTATCATGTAAAATTTTCTGTACAATGGACCTGTACTGTTTTGATATGTTGGTGATCATATTTTTATTTTCCCTACGTTTTCTTTAGTCTTTAGAGTCTGAAGTAGTTGACTCTTGAGTTTATTTTTCAATGCAGGAAGTGAGCGGTAGCACATGCATTTTTATTGCCCTACATAGGTCCATGTTACGGCTTAAGCGGTTAGTGCTTATAGTGTTACTTGTCTCTAGTAATAGTCTTTCTGACATAACTGTCATTTTATATATACATTTTGTTTTAGTTAGAACACATTTGACAGAGCACATTCTTTTGAAAACCATGCAGCTCTCTTATTTCATTAACAATAACTTATTTGGCCTTCTATTGCTCTTTAATATGGATGATGCCTACCTGCCTAACAATATTACCGTTTTGGCTTGGCTTGCGGACTTTAGTGAGCTGTATAGTGAGAAATTTTGAGATCAAGACTATCCTTTTCTATCGTACATTACTTTTGTTGTCTCTAATGTTGGCTGCAAGCGGAAAGTTGAAAATGTCTGTAAAATGAGTAGCTGAGAGAGTAAAATGAAACCACTGAAGGATATATAGTTCCTTGTTGTTACTGCATATGTTGTATCTTTTTCATTTCCTTATCTTCTTTCTTATTTATCTATTTCTTTATGAAAATTATATATTTTTATTTAGCTCAGTTAAGGTTATCCATTCTTGATGGCCTGGCTGGAGTTTGTATATTATGACCTTATCAAATGGCTGATTTTGTGTGACATTTAGAGTTAGGGTCCAAGGGATTTATTTCACATGGTAATTAAACTTTTGGAGGTTTTATGGTTTTATTATTGTTATTTTTTTTTCCAGTTTTGCAGTTGCATTTTACGGAAGTTCAGCTCATCCTCAATTGGTTGCCCTTGTTGCTCAAGTAAGCTTTTAATTACATATACTAATAGCTTTTGTCATATTGATGTATATATATATACTTGAAAATTGGGGAAATGGGTTCAATGATTTACACTGCATACATATTTACCTATCTAAATCAACATGCTGAGTTGCCATTAAATTGTTTGCCTGTTATCTTTAGAAGCTGCAAACAAATTCTTTTGCTTTTTTCTATATTAATTCTTTCTTCCCATCATATTCTCTAGTAAATCCAGTCTGAATAATTTCACTGCAATGGTAAAATTGTTACTGCTGTCACTGTTACTTATGACACCACAACTGGTTTTTGTGGCATCAAAATTATTGGTATCCTGAGCTAAGTAGGAAGTACTAAGGCACTGTGCTAGAAATCCATATTTTCCACTAAAAGAACTTTAGTCTTTGTGAATGGATTTATGATCATTGTTGAAAAGTGTACTTGTAAACAAATTGATTGTTTCCTTGAAATTAGAAAACATAATCGATTTGAACTATCACATTTTGTTTCTTCTCTGTTCTTACATACCCTCTGCAGATTGTGACGTTAACATCTGAAAATACAACCAATGGATCTATGAGAGCCAAATTTGTATCAGTCCCTCCAGAAAAGGAGGAAAAACAAAAGGAAACTTGATGATAAAAAATGAATACACAACACAAGTTATGTGATTAGTTTTTTATTGCATAAAAGTAAGTAGTAAAAGATTTAGTTGGATTACCTCTCTAAGACTCTAGGTTTACGTATGTAGCTTTCTTAATGTTTCCTTCATTTACCATATAGCATACTCTTATAAATTCAATGCAGAAAACCACTTTCTGATGCTTAATTATCTGATTATCAAAGTAGGAATTGAAACTACTAGATGTAACTTTACTATTTAAACTTCCAGCAGATCTTATTTAATAGTATTTCTGTTGCTTTTCTAATTTTATAGTGTCTAAGAAAACATTTTTCATGTAAAATTGGACTGACTAATCTCCCCAAAATATACAGGATGAAATAATTAGTGCTGGTGGTCAGGTTGAGCCGCCAGGAATGAACATGATTTATCTTCCATATGCTGATGACATCAGAGATATTGACGAGGCAAGAGATTCGTCAAAAGAGATATTAACATAAGTAGGTTTGTTGCTGAAGTTTGTACCTAACAGTTACTATTAAGTCTGCAGGTTCTTCCAGATTCTGCAGCACCTCATGCAACTGACGAGCAAATCAGAAAGGCTGCTGCTTTAGTTAAGCGAATTGACTTGAAAGACTTCTCAGTATGCCAATTTGCCAACCCTGGTAGGTTGTCACAAAATATCTGGTTTTACTATAAAAACGTTGCAATTAATATTCTCAGTGCACTTTATGCAAGAATTAGTGATTTGTCTATTTACATCCTGAGGTTTTCACCGTTCCACAGGACAATGAACCCAAAATATGTGAAACAGTTGAAGAGAGAAATTAATCCTGTTAAACAGTTGAAGAGAGAAATTAATCCTACTTTTTGAGATATTTTATTTGATTCCCATAGAAATCCTCAACTTTTGTGTTCCATATTACACCCAATCCATTCCCCCCTTTTAATCAGTTTTTTGGATAGCTCCAAAACATCAACCACATACTTTCTCCCAACTTATCTCCTGCCATCTTTTATTTCTCAGTAATACTATTGGTACCAATATATTTTATGGACTTTTAGATATCAAATTATCTCATGAGTCCCACATGCTTTTTTAGCAAATAGATTAATGCCATATATGCTGAGATCCAAAAGTTAGTAAAAATATTTGGTAGCTTTAGTATTGTCAAATTTTTCTGTTTATCATTTCATTTTATACTGGCGACCATAATCAGCTACTAATATGGTTTTATTATCTTTCCATAATTCATTAATTTATTTCACATATCTTTTTGGATTAATGCGTGGTTGTTGTGAATGTTGTATTGAAATTTTAACTTCTTATAGTGGGAAATTGATATCAAGTTGATTATGATGTCATTTTCAGTTTTTTAATAATCACAAGATGTTTCAGTAGCTATAATGTATCTGTCTTGCAGCCTTGCAGAGGCATTATGCAGTACTACAGGCCCTAGCTTTGGAGGAGGATGAGATGCCAGATATCAAAGATGAAACATTGCCAGATGAAGAAGGCATGTCTAGGTAAGGACAAAAGTACAGTATCGCCCTTGCTTGACTATGCGTTTTGCTGCCAGTTATTTATCGATAAATTTTATTTATCATCATTAACAGTGGGACTCATATGCTATGTAGCAATTTAATTGGCTGCTCAAAGGGGTTCACTTTCCCATATTAGGTTTTTTGTATAAAAAGTCAAAATATAATTAAATGCATATAATTAGTATTTGTCATTTCAATAATGAGTTGCAGTGGTGCCCATTACCAATGGTGACAAATAGCAAAAATTGTTATTGGCTACTCCCCCCTTGATTCAAGAAACAAAATAACTCATCTCAAATAGAGAACTGCATATTACATGCTTTGCATTTGCAAAAAGGAAAAATAGACCGAGAATTGGTTTGGTTTTATTTTACAATCTCTGAAAAGGCTTGTTTATTATTGTCATGTTTTGGACCCTTGCATAACAGACCAGGTGTTGTTAGTGCTTTAGAAGAGTTCAAGCTTTCTGTTTATGGGGACCATTATGATGAGGAAAGTGAAGGAAAAGCAAGTGGACCATCCAAAAAACGAAAAGCATTTGCTGAGAATGCTGTTAAGGAATGTGCAAACTACGATTGGGGTGACCTTGCAGACAATGGACAGGTGAAATTGAGAATTACTTGGTTGTTTTGCTCTGATATTATTGTTCTATCTGGGTCACAACATAATAGATCAGTGGTAAAAGGAAGGTTGGCTAGATCCTAGCTTATTGTTCAAATCTTACTTGTCAGAATAATTACCAAAATATTGTGCTTGAATAGATTTTGGGTGGAAATTCAGTATGCATTGCATAAAATTGGCTATAATTTGTTTGAACAAGAAATAATTTTGAGTTCACCAAAAAAAAAAAAAAAAAAAAAAAAAAAAAAAAAAAGAAGAAGAAAGAGAAAGGAAGAAATAATTGTGAGAAAATTTCAGTTTCATTAATTTTTGCTAAAAGGATTTGAAGAGAAACCACAAACCTAAATTCGAAATTGAAGGTCTGAAATAAAAAGGAATAGTATTCTAAAAATATTTAAAAAATGATTTCCATTCATATATATTGACTGTGTACAAAGCAGTAATATGTAGCAGTACGTGGTTTGTTTTGTGTATTTTATCTATCATTACCTTCTGAATATCAAATGCTTAGTCAAAAAATGAGAATATAAAGATTTGTATGACTCTTTATTTTGAGAATTGGAATAGTAAAAGAACAAACCTGCTGAGTACCTCATATTTAGGGATAGTTTGAATAAATCTTTAAAGACAATCCTGGGTATTTATAATGTTAAAACTTAAAAGATCACAATCTGTTTATTTAATTTAGAAGTTGATAATTTCTAGGATTTTGAAGAACACTGCTCTCAACTCATAAACTGACCATAGTTGTTTTTCAGCTTAAGGATTTGACTGTAGTAGAGTTGAAGAATTACTTGGTTGCTCACAACCTTCCTGTTGCTGGAAAGAAGGAAGCTTTGATTAGTAGGATACTAACTCACCTGGGGAAGTGACAAGTTAAAGACCGACTTAATCGTTCTGTTGCAAATAGCATGTATGTCAGACATACCGGTACGTTTCTTTTTTATACAATGTGATGAATGGCTTTGTATTGTGGACAAACAAACTTAAGAGTTTTGTTTAGAAAGAAAGGTCTCTTGCTTGTATATGTTGATGCCACTGTCAAACTCATTGAAGAATTTACGAATTAAAGTGGGAGGCTTCTAATTAGCGGTGAAGTTTCAGTATAGAAACCGTAGTTTTACATATTTTGTGTAAGTGTAAAAAGTTTGCGTCAATTTAAGGAGTTTGCAGAGAAAACAAGTATTACATTTACCAGCTGAGCTCTGTCTTCACAGAATATATATTACAAGTTTTATAAAAAAAAAAGAATATATATTACAAGTAGCTTGAATTTTGCTAATCAAATTAGATGTAAATCTTAATCTATTGAGGTATTTTAACTTGTCTATTTGATACATTTTTACATTTTTATTTCATAATTTATTCATAAAATGGATGTCATAAACATGTTAAAAGAAAAATGATTGCGAAATTTGGAAGGATATCGAAAAAGAACTGAAAAATGTTAAATGCACTGCCGGTGATCATTATTCATTTTTAGTGAGATCCATATGCCTATTTAATTATGTGACATGCAATTTAATTGAACGTCTGTAAAGGTTTGCACTTTAATGTTAGGTTTTTAATTTAAAACGTCAAAATACAATTAAGATCAGCCAATTAGCAATCAAAATGTGATAAATAGCAATCAATAATGCTAGACATTAAATTTTTAAACCAAGTTTGTTTGATGCGGTATGATTTTTTTAGGTTCACTTTTTATAAATCTATAGTATAGTTTTTTGTTAGCCAATAAGAACATGTCATATCATTTTGATAACCAAATTGGGTTTAAAATATTGGCAAGTCTAGTATTACACAATAATAATACTCAAAAGAATATGAGGTTAAAGTGAAGGCTGACTTTTTGGAAAAACAATCTCCAAAAGTAAACTTGGCAAAGTCTAACACTATATGTTAACATGACACAAATTCATCTGTAATTTTGAAAATTTAGGTTTGCATATTTTACCTCATATAATCTATTAAATTCACACATTGAATGGCAAACATAATTTCCTACTTTGCTTCAAAAACTCAGAAGTCATATATAAGATCCTTCTAACGTAGACTCGGAAAACATGACTTTACATATTGATCGACTTCCAAGTCTTCCATTAAAGAAAGGGCAGCGACTTTTTTTGATAGAAAGAAAGGGCAGCGACTTGATGCCATGTGTATGCATACATATATATAACAACTACATGCAGGATTAGAGTGTTGATTATAAGCATTCTTCCAAATTAAGTTCCAAATCTTAATTTGGTATTGAAAAGAAAGTCAAATATCATTTTCACTCAATAGGCTAGTCTTGTCCCCATTGTTTAAATAGCTTTTTGAAATTTGAATAATTTAATAAACACACACTAAACCAATTGTTCTCCACTTGCTTTACAATTATTGAAAATCACTTTTCCAATAATCGCTTCGGTCCTATCTCTCTCTCTCTCTCTCTCTATATATATATATATATATGAAAATTCTAAAATAAATAAATAAAAATATATATGTATCGCTTTTGCTTTTATAATCAGTTTTTGCACTTTCGTGGAATCCATTAGTCTTAGGTGCTAGTTGACACCAAGGATGAAAAAATCGAAAATTTCAGTGAAATTTCAGTTTTTTTAATATACCGTAAAAAATTTCATCTCAAGAAAAAAAAGAGGTAAAATTTCCATAATTTCTATCGAAATTTTAAATATTTTGCCGATATTTCTGTTGATATTTCCATAGTAATTGCTTCACAAAATGGTTAAAATTTCTATAATTTCCATGGAAATTATGGAAATTTTTAGAAAAATTTAGATTATTAAAATTTAAAAATATGATATATTTTTATAAATATTTTAGTATTTTTTAAATTATAATTATTTATTGATGATATATTTAAGTTAAAATATAATTAGGCGAATTGGAATTTTAAAGCAAAATTAAAACAATTAAAAAAAATGTAAAACAATTATTACAATTTTAAAATAAAAAAATAGTTATAATTGAAAAAGAAAAAGATTATTTTGGCTTAAATTTTCAACAAATTAAAAAAAAAATTATTTGATTAAAAGTTTAAAAGTCACATCATCTAATCATATAACTTATATGATTTATCACGTAAATTATCTATAATTATAAAATTGTATTATTTTTTTATATTGTAATCATTTTTTCTACCAATATAATTGTTCACGTGAAAGAATCAGACATCCATCATTTAGTCTTCAATAAAAAAAACAACGATCCTTATTTCACAACAAGAAGATGAATCTTTTTCTACAAATTTTGGATCAATGAGGATTGAAGGTGACTATAACCCTTATTTCATGGATGGTTATGAAATGTCATCAAGTAATAACTCAAGTATACATTCTCAAACTCAACCTTCAGGGGCTAGTAGTTATGAACAAAGTCAATCAACGTCATATCCATATCATGACTATCAGCAAAGATAATCACATGAAATATTAGATCTATATGGTTGGCATGTTAACAATTAAATGCAAAATTATCAAGGAGACGTGCATTTTGATCAATATTTCTCTCAATGCACAACTAGAAATGAGGATAAGGAAGAGAGTGAAAATTTTCAACCACTAAGAAATTTTATATGGTATTGACTTATATTTAAGTAATCATATACTTGTATAATTATTCTGATTAATGAATAATTCATTACTTAATTAATAACATTTTTGTTCTTATCAGCGAGTATTATAAACCTCTTAATTATGATAAATATGAATTCCACTCAATATTTTTTCAATTTTTATAGTTAAATTGATAAAGTATCTAATAAATAAATATATCCTAAAGTTTCATAAAAAAATTTCATATTTTTTTTTTATAAATTTCCGTCATTCTTTCGTTTTTTTATCGATATCGATATTCTATTGATATTTTCATCGATATTTCCGTATTTTGAACCTTCGATATTTCCATTGATACCGATATTTTCATCTTAGTTGACACTTACAACTTTATTAGATGCCATGAAATTTCTTCAAGAAAACAAACTCATCAACTACCATTTTTTCATTGTTAATTAAGTTGGATTTGATATCAACTACACTATAACTAAACCTTCTTTATCTACTTGACCTAGCATCATAACCCGCATATATTTACATCGTTATATTGAGCTTTTGCATCTGTCTAGTTATTGAAAATAATTAATAAACGCTGATGTAACATTATTATTTTGTTATATCAGTTGGCTTTGATACATAATCGAACTCATTTCTTATCGACTAAAATTTTAGAATTGTTTATAATTTAACATGGTTTTAGAGCATTTGAGTTGTTATACATGTTTGGTTATTGGATGTGACAATCTTTTATTGGGTTAATTGTAACATATAACGATATTTAATAAATAATATAGAAAATGTATTAATCCGAAGACAATGACTGAGGAAGGAAAGGGAGACCCCTGACCAACCCTAAACAAAAGTAAGAAAAAATAGTACAAAAGAGGAGGAAAATAAAAAGAACGAAATAATTAACCTTCTCTAAAGGACAACTTAGACCATAACAAAGAGAAATTATTTCTTAAAAGCCAGTAATTGGACGATTACCCCCATTTTTGGGTCCCTTTGAAGCATTTGAAAGACAACCCATCTCCAGCTACGTTGAGAAGATGCCAAATATAAAGTACTTTTGCAGAATTTTCAACATACTTAGGCATGGTTCATGCCATCTGCTGATGCAGCTATATACAACCACTAGCTATTCATTAAAAATAAAATAAAAAAATAGACAACCAGTAGCTATTACTTGTTGGAGGTTTTTTTTTTTTTTAATCACTTATTGGAGTTAATTCAATCTCAAATCAATTTGATTGATATGTCTAAATCCCAAGAGCTAATCAACATTGGTGGCTAACCCTATAAAAGCTGTACTACAAAGCCATATATGATCATTATTGAGTTACTTTTTTCATGCAGCACAAACATATTTCTGTTTCCAATATTTCCAAATTAACATTTTCTCTATGGAAGTACTTGTACTAAATATTCTTTATATATATATATATATATTTTTACGATAGACTTAAAGCACTTTCAAGAAGAAACTGGACTATATATGCACAAAAAAGATGGGAATATTCTAATTAAAGGAACGAATTGGACTTTTGTATTCTAATTAAAGTGTTCACCTTTTTACATTGAGAGTCTAAGGAATGCAAATAAAGTGAATAAAAAAGGTACCGACACTATACTAATTTATAGTAACTGATTATTGGATAAGAGAAATTTATATTAACTATAATTTGTATGAGCTAAAAGAGAAAAAAGATAAAGAAATCTGGTCCCCATAAATTTGACACTTTAACACCTCAATACAGAAAGAAGGCTCTTCCTTTTGAATGCAACCTAGCACCTAACTGTAATATAAAAATATTTATATAAATATACATATATATATATATATATTAAAAGTCTTTGATAGGCTTTTCACGTTTATAAATATTATAGAGATATAATTTATAAACATATAAATTTATCATATATATGTCTTGCATGCATTATTATTGATAGCTAGATATGACTCAATAAAGCTTGCTATTATTAAGTTCAGCATTTTCTTTGAGACTATACCGACCATGCATTTTTCAATATGATTCTTATCTGATGATACTTTTGGATGCTTCTTTTTCTGTACTTGCTGTGCAAGTAAGACAGACCGGTTGGGCATTAATCTATGGTCATTATAGTTTGTTTTAGTGACAAATTTTAAAAACTCTCCATCACAAAAAA
>QANX01000529.1:43564-103370 GCA_003254975.1 Ochetophila trinervis
ATTTGAAAAACACATTAAAAATATCAAATTAAAAATTACTCTTTAAAATAAAATAAAAAATAATACTTTTAAAAAATACATTAAAAAAATTAATACTTTTAAAAAATACATTAAAAAATATTAAATTTATATATTCAATAAACTGAAGCCGACAGAATGCGGATTTTTTTTGGGCCTTTATGTTGGAATGGAATTGACACGGAAAACGAAATTTGGTAGTAATCCGTACTTGGGCCTCAAAAGCCTCCACACACGCTTATATATATATATATAAAATTTTAAAATAAAAATATTTTTATTTTATTAAAATAATTATTATTATTAAAAATATTTTCAACAATTAATTTAAAAATATTACAATAATTTATTTTTAAGAATTAATTTTAAATATTAATAAAAATATATTTTTAATAATAATTTTCATTTTAATAAAATAAAATATATTTTTATTATAAAATTACTCTATATATATAAAACTTACTTATTCTTTTACAAATGAAGATTTATAAACTAAGTACAAAGGAAATTTATTAAATAAAATAAACTACTTGTAGTAAAAAAGTTTTAGCCCCTGCTTTTGGCCATGTGCAACTGAAGAAACCGTACGTTTTAAAAACAATTTTATGCCAAATTAATAAGGGCCAATTACTTTTCGCGATATTGAGGAAATTATATAAATTTCCTCACTTTGAGTAGGTTATTATGCTCGCATTGTACTCACCTTGAGTACGTCCTTTGAACAGTCCAATGACATTTTCAAAAATCGAAAGAATATAACATTTTATATATTCACTTTGTGAAAGAAATTCAATGCTGATCGATTTGTTTCATCATTTGCTTAATTGGAACGAGAATCTTATTAAAAATAAATCCAATAAATTTTTTTAGTTTAACTCATCATATAAGAGACTGAATTAATATATTCACTAAACTGAGTTCGATAGAATGGAAGTGACATAGATGAGAAAAATGAAATTTGGAAGTAGTCCGTACATGGGCCTTTAAAAGCCTCCTTTTATATATATATATATTTGGTCACGAATGAAAATTTATAATCTAAGTACGTACACAGGAGATTTTAAAAAAACTAAAAAAAACTGCTTGGGGAAAAAAAAAAAAAAAAAAGTGTGGAAAATTCTTTTAGCCTATGCTTTTGGTCATGTAACTCGAGAAACCGTTTTAAAAACAATTTTCTGCGAAATTAATGAGGGCTAATTACTTTTTGCGATCATCATTATTGACTATTGAGGAAATTATACAAATTTGAGTGAAAACTTGAAAAGAAGAAAAAAAAAAAAAGAAGAAGGGTGAAAACGTTTATTTTATAATGAAATTGGGCTAATTAGGAGAATATACGTACGCTTGGGGGTGGAAACAGCAGATTAAATTTCAGGGATGTTATTAATATTTGATGGAAAATGGAAAGATTGAAAAGATTAAGGAAATAATAGTTTATATGCAAAATATATAAATTTTTAGAAAAATATCAGCCGTGTACGAAGCCAAGTCATACTGGACTACACTAAACAAGCATCAAATTACTTTGACACGTGGCGAAACAAAATCAGCATAGTAATGGTTACGTGTCATTTATTAATTGGTAGGAGTAATAGAATACGATATTAAGGTGTGCTCATGGAGATTAATGAAGAAAAGAGAAAGGATAATGAGGAAGTTAAGATGTCTAATTTGGAAGCTTCATGCACGTGCATTGGTAGGGTAAGGGACCCACTATATACAAACAAAACATTATTATTGATGTGGAATCTAATTCTATGGATTTAAAATGCGTGATCAAGGAACATAATAATTTTAATAGAAGAAGCCCCTACGCAACTTTATTTTGCTAATTATAATTTATGTTTCTTTCCTTTGCTTTTATGATCGTTTTGTTTGTAATTGTTAATTTGGTAGTGGCTTAAAAACAAATTTTCATTTATATTTCAAACTTTGAAACTTTATAGATGATTTTGGGGCATGTGGATCAACAGGGTTACAGGAGTACGTACCCAATAAGTCACTATTTTTCTCTTCAGGAAAAAAATTATTTAGTGTTGATATACATAAATATTGGGTTAACTTTCTAAAAATTTAAACTTATTAGTCATGCATTTTAACAGATGATGAATTTAATGAAACTCATTTCCATGTATTAATGTTTTGTTGTGTCAGTATATTATTTACATATATACACAACTCATATAATTTTGTTTAGAAACTGGTTTATTTAATATTTTATTTTATGGATATTGAAGTTGGGGAGTAAATATATTGTGGTTACACCCAGACATTACGTATTATACTTCACGGATGATATATACTAGCTACTTACAGGACAGTTATATACCATTTTGATTATAAAAAGTAAACAAGCCAAAATTGATTAATTAATTAATTAAAAATATTCATGCATGCAGTTAGATACTGATTATATATGTGCATGATTCTCCCAATCTCAAACGCAACCCACCCCCCCCCCCNNAAAAAAAAAAAAATATAAATTTGTCCCTTATATCTCATGTGCAAAATTATTTGTAATAATTAGAAAAAAAATGATAATGAAATATTAAGTACGAATTAAGTGCAGAAGAAAAATTAACAATATTAAAGATTGAAATTGATATTGCTAAAATTTGTTAAGTTTAAAGGGCAGCCGCATAGGTGCCAAATATGAGATACATGGGGTAATTTGCAAATATGCATAATTTGTTCTAGGGGCAACCGTTGCCAAAAATTATAGTTTTTTAAAAATTGAAAAATTATCACATAATTTATATAAAACTTAAAGTCTAAATATACTTTAGTATTTTTTAAAATTGAATTTGATCATGTAAGATTCTCTACAATTAGTTTGTGTAATTCATACATGTAATTTGAAAAAAGTTGCACAGTTGTTCAATTTAGTTAAAATTAACAGATTCCGTCAACTTAGAGGTTATGTGCATATCATGTGACCTTCAAAATTAGTTTCTTTATTATTTATTGTACCAAAAATTAAAAAAAAAAGTTTGAAATTCATTTATAATTTTTCTTTTTTCTTTTTTTTAATTTTTTGTATAATTAAAAATAAAAAAACAAATTTTGAAAGTCAATTGTTCTGCATGTAATTTTTAAGTTTATGGAATCTATCCATTTGAAATTAATTAGACAAAAGTGCAATTTTTTTAAATTAAAGGTTATTAATTGTACAAAATTAATTGTAGATATTTTTAATTAAACAAATTTAATTTTAAAAAGTATTAAAGTGCATTAAGACAAAAAAAAATTAATGAAAAATATTGAAATCTTCAAATTAATTATCACAAAAAAATAGAAAAATATTGAAATCTTTACACAAAAAATTTAAAAGTAATTAAACTTAAGAGTATAAAAGTTATTTAGACTGCAAAAAAAGAGGCAGATGATATATTTGAAATTAGCAAAAGGTATAGACGTAATTATATATATATATATATATATGAACAGAACAGTAAAACAACCAAAACAACATTATCATCAAATTAAAGAATGTCTTGAAAAGAAAGAAAGAGAGAAACTGAACATAGACGCAATTGAAATAAAATTTCAACAATCACCGAAAGACCTTAGGACTAAACAACGTTAATTAGGGTATAGCTTTGACAAGTCTTGGGATATAATTAATATTAGAAATTGTCTTATGAGAACAAAAGGATAGATAGAATAAGACGAGGTAATCATTAATTCTCGTGACTTGTTGATCATGATTATTATTAATAGTCTTTGTAGTATAGCCTTCATTCCTTTGATTGAGGAAGATAAATCTGTTTATGTAATTAACATACAAATTCTTTTTATTGAATTATAATAAATTATATTTTAAAGAGGAAGGAGCGTATCTTAAATCTACAATTTTATACTGCGTGATGTAAAAAGTTTACCATTAGATCAGTCTCACTTGACATGGTAATACGCATATAGTGAGTTCACTTTGTAGCAATTTCATTATAGTTTCAATCAAAACGCATAATTATATGTAGGCATGTATATGCATAGGAAATAGGTTCCTAGTTTAAAAATGCCTCATTCTGTATATAATAGTATCTTTCCAAAACAAATTATCTGTAGCATCTAAAAATAATTAATATAACATTTTGATATGATTGTTAAGATCTATAGTCAAGTGAGAATGACTTAATTAGTTTACCATTCACACCCAATGCCATGGAGTTCATGGGTTCAAGGCACTGGAGTGAGAAATTTAAAGATTTTTTTTGTATTTTTTTCTCTCAAAATTAATAAAATGATATCTTCTCATTGAAGTAAGTTTAAAATTGAAAATATCCTCAAAAAATAATTGATCATAATGAAAAATTGATTTATATACTATGGCAAATAAAGGATTAATATTTTGTATTGGCTTAATTGCAACAGAAAAAAAAAAAGTGAAAATGCGATAATTAATTACAACTTTATTAAAGTATTTAAACAAAAGTAAAACTGTAAGCTTTTATTTTATAATCTAAGTTAGTTTAATTGTATAAAGAACTATAAATTAAAAAAACATTGTACTAGCTAGCTGACTACTTATAAAAATGACAATCTCAATAAAATATTTGTTACTGTTGACCAAACAAAAGATATAATTCGTTGGTTAATTAATATTAATCAATACACGGATACGGACCTTAATTCATTGGCAATTAATTAACATCAGAATCAAAAGGAAAAGTTGATTGAACAACATAACAAGGTGATAGATACACAATTAATATATGTATAAAATATTGTTAAAGTCAAGAATTAGTAATATTCAAAGCAACACGCAAAGTATTCGTCCCAAAAAAAAAGAAAAAAAAAAGCAAAACTTTATTTTATTAAAGATGATTATAATTTATAAATAAACTAAAAGAAAATTAAGTAAAATTGAATAAGAAGGTTCTATAAATGTAAGTTCACATGCAAAATATATGAACTAATATATTCTAAATAGGAAAAAAAATATTTAATATTAGAAAAAGAAAAGAAAAATGGAATTGAAAGAAATAAAAGAAAGAGAGGCGGCCGTCCAAGACTCCAATTAGTGGTTATAGGAACAGAAGGACAGATTAGACCGAACACAAACAAAAAAGCATTCTTTGGAAAGCAAGTTAATCAAAATTAAGAATTACAAAACAGAGAATTTTTTTATTTTTTATTTTTACAAAAAAAAAAAATGGTTCCTATCAGACAAGTGGGTGACTGAACCATGTGCCGTCATGTGGTGGTTGGCCCTTTGTGGGTCCCTAAACCCACTTCTCCAACCCTCTATTCCTTTGATAATGATAGCTAAATTATACCATTCCCAAGTGTTAATTTCCTTGCAAATCCACCCCTTTATTACATTCATTATCAATATCATAGTTGATTAATATTATAATTATAATTATTATTATTATTATTATTGTTATTATTATTATTATTATTATTATGTAAATATATACAGCGGCATATATATGCTTTCTCAGCTTGAAGCAATCTCTGTACATTTATATATAAAGTTATGAGTGGGAACGTGTTTCCAATATATAAGGTATATAAATAATTAAGAACTATGTGACTATTATAAGGAACGACAAAATAAATTAAAATCTATAATAGGAGATATGGTAATGCTTAGCAATGGTAATGTCACTATTTTAAATGGAAAGATCTTTAATATATAAATGTATATAATCTTGGTGTGTATATATATATATATAATTAATTTCCTTAGCATGCTGTTGAAAATATTTAAATAGCGTGATTCCCACGCTCTCTAGTGGAAAAATAGACATATAGCACCATCTTTATGATAAAGATATACATATATATATATATATATATCAAAAAAGTTAGAGATAAAAAAATTGATATCGAGCAAATAAAAAGAAAAAAACTGTGTCCCTTGGATTAAAAAGTATAAATTCTCTGCAGCCGTCCAATTTCAATCCCCACACACCCACTCTTCTTCATATCCTTGCCTTTCCATAATATTCCTTTTTCTAAATCTCTATTCCTCCAAAATTCCCATCTCTCTCTCTCTAATATCTCTTTCTCTCTCCTCTCTTGTGTCAGAAGTGAAGCTCAATCTCCAATGGTCTTCTCCATCTAACTCTATCCATAAACCAAAAAAATAAAAAAAAGTGAGATTTGTGTCAGAGTTTGTTGTACTAGGATTTTTAACTCCATCCCCACCACCACAAGTAGAAAGAGAAAGACCAAATTCAGTCGCAAAACCCTAAATTATTTATCTTCATTGTTTTATAATATATGTCAGGCATGGATGATAATACTTCTTCAAAGGGTAGCAGTGAAACCCTAAGAAACACCCACTGTTCTTCTTACAAGACCAAATTTGCCTATGGCTTCCTTAGATCCCTCATGAGACTGAAAAAGCAACACCAACCCAATCTTTCTTCTTCGTCTTCGTCTCGATCTCGGATGGAAATCCAGAAGCAAAGCCAGAGGATCAAGCTGTTGGCTTATTCCTCCATAGCTCATGCAGGTGGACCGAGGAGAGCTTGGAGCAGAGCTATTCTTTTCAAGCTCCAAACCAGAGCCAGACACCGTTATTTTACCAGAAAGAGATCGACTAGCTTGGATTCCAAGGCAAAGAAGAAGAAAAAGAAGAAAAGGGTTATGAGAAACAATAATATTGATAATATTAGGGCTGCAGCTGGATCGTCGACGATAGAGACGAAAAGGCTTCGAGAGGTGGTACCGGGAGGCAAAGAGATGGATGATTGCAGGTTGTTTGATGAAACTGCTGATTATATAAAATGGCTTTCCATGCAGGTTCAACTCATGCAGGCCATTGCTCTTCGGTTTTCCAAATGATATTGCTCAACAGAGGGAGGGGAATTAATTAATATGCTGCTCTTATATACTGTTTTTATTTTTATTTTATGTTTTAATGCACACAAGAAAAAAAAAATAGTTAATACATGGGAAAAAATGGTAAAATGGTGATATTTACATATATGAGTGGTATAAGTATATATATGTATGTTTATATATATATATAATGGATGATTTTATACATATAATATATATATATATATAGAGAGAGAGAGAGAGAGCGAGAGAGAGTTGGGGTGATGTACTATTAGCATACAAATATATGGAGGATGTTAAGGCTGAGACTATAAATTAGAGGCAAAACCGAGCAATATAGATCCAAAGGGTCTGGAAAGACTTAAATTGAAGTGAAAAAAGAGCAAAGGATTCTGTTCTGCTTGTACATAATAATTACTCTCTCTTACTTGATTGTGATATATACAAGAATATGTACATATATATATATATATGACTCTCTCTCTCTTTCTAGATCTCTCTATTGACATGTGACGTGTGAATGCAGTGTTTATTTCTATTACAAATTTGATGCAGGAACGTATATGCATATCTATATGTATATGGAGAGAAAATATATAGTTATGTTATTACAGAGAGTCTCTATGGAAAGATGCAGCTAGGTGATTGCGAAACAAGGTAAATTTAATTAGGGGATGAGTGATTGCATTGCATACAGATGCATATTAATTTCTTAGATCGAGTTTTGCTAGAAATTTTAACAACTAGGTTTATTATTTGAAGAAGATCAACACTAAATTTTCTTTTTATTCTGTCCAAGGTGATGGAAGGAAGGTCATGGTGATAGGCCACCTAAAGAAATTTTTGTTTGTTTGGCTAATAAAGCATATCTAACGAACTTATATGCTTATTTGACACACACATATATATGTCCAAGATACATTCCATTATCAATAAATTATAGGGCGCCTTTAAATGTTCTAATATTGAATATTCTTGGACAAAAAATTATCCAGAATTCCTAGATATAAAGAAGAAACATCTTTTATATATATATATATATATATATATATATAGAGAGAGAGAGAGAGAGAGAGAGTGCGTGTGTGTGAGCATCATGATGCAAGATGACCATAGGAAAATTATTATGTTTGATTGGATCAATATATATAAATATACAATCCTGATCATATCAGGATATCTTGACTTTATAAAGTGCAAATCACTGAAGGTGGAATTGTTATTAACATTTCATCCTGATTTATTTGCACTATATCCTAACTTTACAAAAAAAAAGATACCCTCATGTAATAATTATTATATATATATATATATATAGTTTTAATCTCTTGTCAACTAAACACGACATTGTTAAGGATTGTCACTTCTCAATCTAAACAAGTTTTTAGTTTATAATTATTTGTAATTAAGATGACACATATATATATATATATAGCATTTTATAATTTTGAAGATAGTTATATGGATAACACAGCACTATATATCTAGATTCTTAGGTTAAAAAATGGATAACTAAAAGTTCACTAAATCCTTATATGTTGCTAGAGATTCATAGGGCTCCATTGGTTAGTTGACCGGTCACACTTCCATTGGTAAGAGATAGATGTTTCTGTCTATCACATGTCCATCGTTGAGGAATTAACCCATAAACCCTATTGGCCATGCATGGAAGCGAGTATTTTCCTATATGGTTTGGGATTATATATATATAATATTATATACATTAGATAGAGAGAGACGAACTAACAATAGTCAGATGAAAGAGAGAAAAAAAAAGGACTATTTTCTCAACATGCAATATGTAATTTTATTTCAGATCACAATTTAAGGAATGTTTGCAGCACGGACAAATAGCATTTTTCTGCATACAATTAGCATATCATACATGGCAGGCCCAAGCTGCTTTTGTCCTGAGGATAATTTTAAATATATTTTCGTATTTTTGCTTTCATACAAGCATTTTAATTTCAAAAAAGAAAAAAAAAAATCTTACACATAGCTAGACGAACTCTCAAATTTACGAGACCATTTGATGCAATTAAAAGAAATTTTAGATCAACAAAGTTTAAAAATAAAAGAAATGCATTAATTGGTATCACGAGACTATTTTTCTATAAATCGTTTACTAAATTTTCACGCTTAAATTTTCATTTTCCCTCTAAAATTTTAATTGTTGTATTAATATTCCCCATCAACAATGACATAATTTCAAACTTTTCCCCTCCATATCAAATTTCTCTTTGTTAAAACTTTATGGAACTCACCACCTAACGTTAATTCAAATAAGTAGCTTATAGTGTCTAAATATTATGGACAAAATTGATGATGAATGAAATAAAATAATTTATTTTTCATGAATTTTTCATTTTTATTTTTATTTTGGGTACATACATTTCAAAATTATCTTCAATTCAAACATATCAGGATAGGCTACCAACTTGAATGTTAGGTGGTTATTTTCATCAAAATTTAATTTAAAAGATTCGAAGAGTACAAATTGAAAATACGATCATACTTGAGGAGATTGTAATTGTTAAAATTTCAGGGAGGAAATTCAATTTTGGGAGAAACTTGAGACCCCACTTATGTAATTACGTACCTTAATTAATTAATAATGGCTTTCAAAAAAAAAAGGAAAAAATAAAATAATTTTTTTTTAACGAGAATGCTGTCAACTTTACTGTACATGTAACTATGTAAGTTGCCCTGGATTGAATTAAATTTATAACTTGTTGATCTCAGTTAAAAGATTTATATTTGAGAGTCTAACAAAATTCATTTTATGGAGTGAAAATTAAGCATATTGCATCATTTTATTGGACTAATTAATTTTGCTTTTTATTTCTAATTCAACGTATTAGTAATTGATGAAAAAGTATTTGATTTACTTAAAAATCCAAAAATAATTATAAGTTTTTTTCCACAAAATTTGTTTTGATACCAAATTCATGAGTATTTTTGCAAATTATATATATTACAAAAATTCTCTAATTATGGTCGTGACCATTAGGAAATCTAAAAATCTTATACGTGAATTTCAAACGCAAATTAGAAGTCATTAACATATAATATTTTTCTTGAAAATGGAAAGAATATTTTATAATGCATGGGACCTTATCTGATCCTAATGTGTCACTTTCTCAAATATTGTTTAGTAAAGAAACTTTCTCCTAATTTTAATTAAAAATCAATTTTAGGTGTGCACCTAGACACTTTTAGCTAAAAAACAGCTGATTGATTTGTTGTATTGTGCTTTTTAAATTATTTAATTAATTTTGATTTTCTGCTTGATGCAGAAGCATCGATCAGACAACACAATTTTAATGTTGTTTCATGCTTTGGTCGATGCCATTTTGGAAACATGGGGCTTTTGTGTGGTTTAAGCGACCATTGGCTCTTTTAAATTTGATTGGTCATTGAAATGAGCAATGCGTTGCTGTTTAGTTGTTTTCTTTTAACCTTTAGTTAAACATCGTCGTCTAGCTTTAGTAACGGATCGATCGACCTTGCTTTATTATGTGGCTTTTAGTTAAGTGATCGAAATTATGCATTTCTAACGAAATTATAAATTTCAACATAGTTTAGAGATCTATTGTTACTTTATTTTTCACATTAATATTTTTTTAGTTTAAAAATTAATACAATGCAATATTACTAAAGTGAAATGACAGTTAAACTTTGTAATCAAAAGTCAAACAGTTTTAAAAATTTAAATTGCAAAACTCTGAAAAATAATAATACCAAAAGACACAATTAACTTTGTTTTAAATTAAGGTATTTTTCAATTAATATAGCAAAAGTTTAATATGTAATTTATGCGGGAACAGTCCATGTTAAAAATCATTGTTTTCTCAAATAATAACTCGGATTTAAATCTCCCACTTTCAATAGTTAAAAAATAAAGATACAAACTGTGATCATAATTACTCTCTAATACCAAGTTTTATGAAATTTATCACTGAATCTAGAATGCTAACCATGCATTAAACTAGTAAAATAACCCCTTCAAAAAATAAAATAAAAATAAAAAAGTAAAACCAACGGTTTGACTTTGTTTGACCAACGAAAATCGATTTTACAATTTACCCTCACATCACATATAAAGTTCAGACTGCATCGTTATTTCTCATAATTTTTAAATGAAACCTCTTACTCCAACGGTCTAATTTCCCCAATATAGTCTAATTTCCCTAATTAATATAGATGAAATCAAATCTCTTCCTCCAACGGCTATATCTCTGCCTCTCTCGAATCCCTTTCTCTGTCTAGAAATTCTGAGTGCAGTTGATGCGGTCTGAGAAATGCGATCGAAGCCCTAGATCCAAACCCTTAGCCTCCGATATTCCAAGCTCTGAGAGGAAACTCATCCGTACAACTCTCTGCTCCGAATCTCAGACTCTGGTGGTGTATACGGTTGGTGGACTAAAGCTTTTCCTATTTTCTCATTTCAATTCAATATTTTTGGGATGGTTGTTCTTTTTTTCAAGCGCATTTTGCTTTTCTCTTTTAATTCATATGTGCCTGACAAATTGAGGGTTTAATTGAGTGGTTGGATATGATGGATAATCACTCCTTTAGTATTGCGTCTGACCTTTTTTGGTTTCTTTCTCTATTAGATGTTCAAGCTCTACATTTTGTAAATATTTCTTTTTCAAAAGAAAGATGGCTTTATTTTTTATTTTTCAATCTTCAACTTGGGGCTCTGAGAAGTTTTACGACAATTAGATATACTGTAGAAACAACCTATTTAATCCGGAGAAAGTATAATGGTTTCTCATTTTTGATAGACTTTCTTTGCAACAACTTTTGTTAGAAACTGTATTTATATTTGTTTCTTTCAAAGATTAAGAAAAATGGTTTCTAGTTAAAGACTCTTAGGGATTGGTAATCTAATCGTGGAAGGAGTATCTCTTCTTCTTCTTTTTCCTCTTTTTTTTTTTTTTTTTTTTTTTTTTTTTNTTTTTTTTTTCTGATTGATAAATCATGTAAGGAATAAATATTTCCTTTGCAAAAGAAAAAGTGTAAATAGAAAGTTCAATTCCTCAAAAGGATTAGATATTTGAAATATACTGAATGAGAATATATCTCGTTGTGTGTTTTGGGCTTTAGTTCTTTGGTTTTGGCTTAAATGTTTATGTGGATTAAGATTAGTTTGGTATATTACATTCGCCTCTCTCTAATGAACCCTTCAATTTATTCAAGGACCATGGTGATCATACCAATATATATATATATATATTTTCCTATCTATGCGCTCTGGGATATAACAGTGTAAATATCTTGCCGAGTTCTTGTTACCAATACAATATTTTACATTATTCTTCTCTGTATTGCCTGTATTAATTATCTTGCTGAGTCCTTCATTTATTCAATGGAAAGAGTTTTGCTTGTTAGCTTTTTCCATTAGAATGTCAATTGATGTGAAGCTACATATGTTCGCATTAAAAAGCTTCATATATTAATCAGGACAAGGCTAAACCTTAGATTGTGAGAAATGACCATATACTCTTTTTTTCTTTTTTTCCATGTTGGTTTTACTTAAATCTTCTCTATCATATTTTCAATGGAAAGAGTTTTACTTACTGGTGCTTTTTAGATTAGAATGTCAATTGATTTGAAGCTTCATGAGCTAATTTGCTCTAAAAGCTTCATATGTTACTCAGGACAAGGCTAGCCTTAGTTTGTGAGAAATGACCATACACCTCTTTCACCATGATATGCGTACACTACGGCTATTTTACTTTTATTTCATATTGTACTTTCTTTAAGATAGATCAAGCTTCATATGTTACTCAGGACAAGGCTAGCCTTAGTTTGTGAGAAATGACCATACACCTCTTTCACCATGATATGCGTACACTACGGATATTTTACTTTTATTTCATATTGTACTTTCTTTAAGATAGATCATCGATATGGACTAGTTGTACTTTGTTTAATCTTTCATTTGAGTTTTCTTTTCTTTATTTTTGTCTGGTTATACACATGTCCTTGTGATTTTTTGATAGTTTATATGCTTTTTGGATGCTGATCAACAATATGTCCCATTTTACTTGCTTATTCTTTACAAAAGTTTTGACAATCTTTCTTTAGGGAAAGTTCAAAGAATCCGGAAATAGTCTATAGAAGAAGTCAACAAGGCAAAGAAAATGGAAAATCGTTGTGTAATTTGATTGTTATATTAATTAGAGGATAATTGTTAATAATAAAAGATAAAGATTTTTTGGGTTTGGGAGGAAGAAGACTGCTGGGATTGCCAGGTCTCTTCCTCTCACTCTGTGGGTGTGGGGTGTGTGTGTGTGTCCCTTTCTCTCTCTTTTCACTCGCTTTCTTTTCCCTGTCCAATTTCTTTCTACTTTCTGTCTTGCTTTCTCTTTTTCTCTTTCCCTCTTGACTTTCTTTATGTTCTCTCTTTCTTTGATCTCTTTTTTTTCTCTTCTGTTTATCTCTTTTACTTTCTCTGGTTATTTTTTCGCTCATCTTTTCTCTGTCTTTTTACTTCTACTTTTTTCTGTTTAGTTTTTCCTCTTTGCTTATTTATATGCTCTTTATCTTTTCATTTTCTTTTATTACATTTCTTTTTTACTTTCTCAAAATGATTTCTCTTTGCACTTTCTAGTTGAAATTCTAATTGATCTTATTGTTAGGTGGTAAAATGGTTATTACATGGACTATCAATCTTACATTTTGTGAAATTTCATTTATGTCATCAAAGTTAAAATACCAATATATATATATATATTATATACTATACTATACTATAAGATATACTTTTATTATTTATTATTATTTTCAACTACATTTATGCTTTAGCAAAAAATGCAACTGATTTTTCAAGGAAAAGAAAAAGAACAGAAAATAATTTTAAAATATTTAAATACAAATAAAAGACCTTTTCTATTTACTTATCAACCTTTTATAGCACCTTTTGCATCTGTTGGCTCTAAATTTTGCACCATTTTGTAATTTGCCGTATGAAGTTTGTATTTGTTACCTATGCTCTTCAAACTTTTAAAAACTTGTGCAGCTAGTCCTGTAACTCGGGGCATAGGTGTGAATTTCTGCAAAGAAATTCAAAATTAAAGAGGCAAATTGTAAATCGGTACAAAATTCAAGAAACATTGATGTAAATTACTATACTTTTTATTCTTTTTTAATTCTATACTTTTTATTGGAATAAATACTTTAACCAAAAAAAAAAAAAAAAGCAACTAATTTTTTGTATGGAAAAGAAAAAAACAGAAAATGATCTTAAAATATAATTTAGAAGTTTCTAAAATATTCAGAAAAAGCGCAACTAAAATATTTTTTTGAATTAAAACAACAATGTTTATATTATATTTTTATGGTTATTTTTTAAAGAAAAAATAAATAGTATAGTTTCAAATTAGAATTACTTAAAAAAGTAGTATGTTTTCAGTACATTATTTTATGAAATTTCTCTCATAAANGAATTCAATTTTTTTTTTAAATTGTATACTTTAAACTTGCAAGTTTTTATCCTAGCAAACTAAACTACTACATTTGAAAAGAGAAAAATGAATAAATAAATAATATTGAGGACTTAAAGGACATAAATTGAAATTTCACAAAATTAAATATTGATTGTTTGTGGAGCAGACTATTTTTACCCCATGACAATAGTGTCAAAGGAAGGGCAACTAAAGTTTTGCAACTAGAGAAGTTAGAGATAAGAGTAGCAAAGGAATGTAGGAGAGAAAGTGTAGAGAGAGAAGAAAGTAGAAATAAAGTGGAGGGAGAATAACTAAGCAGAGGAAGTAGAAAAAGAGAATAGAGGGGAGTGAGAAAGAAAAATGAAGGAGACAAGTAGGGAGAGAATGTAGAGAAGAAGATTGGGAGAGGAAAGTGAGAAAATGGAGGAGGTTGGAAGTTGGTAGCGAGAAAGAGAATAGAGAATGCAGATAGTAGAGAATGATGGAAAGTAGGGAAAGTAGAGGGAAAAATAGGAATAAAATAGAGTAGAGAGAGGGGGGAGAGGTTTTGATTTTTAATTTTTTTTCCTATTGTTATTATTATATTATAAAGAGTTAAGATATATTTGACAATAAATAATTGTTGTTTGCATTTATTTTACTTCCTTTCCAATTTACTTCATTTTCATTTCTCTCTCAACGAAGAACTCAATATATTTTTGAATGGCTTTGCTAAATGGTTGACACAAAGAAAGCTAGCTTATTTTTTCCCACATACAAAACGAAAACAAAAATGGAATCAACAACATAGAAAAATGGCGTAGAGGCCAGATATGATAGCAGCAACAAGAAGTATAAAAGGTAAGAAAGAGAGAAAAAATCGACAGAGACATAATGTACCTCTTTTGTCTTCTCGTAGACATTCACTTCCTTCATATTTATTTTGCTT
Organism: Ochetophila trinervis; assembly: GCA_003254975.1. Lineage (NCBI taxonomy): Eukaryota > Viridiplantae > Streptophyta > Magnoliopsida > Rosales > Rhamnaceae > Ochetophila > Ochetophila trinervis. The sequence goes on from QANX01000529.1 coordinate 58,760, forward strand.
ACTTCCTATTCTTTCCATATACCATACCATTTCTTTTATATTTTTATTTAATATATTATATTCATTGATCAATGAATTAGCAGATTATGTTCTTTTAGTTTTTGTTTCATAGTAGTAATAAAAAGGATTTATATATCAATTGTAGCTTTAGAAAATGTAAAAGATTATTAGTCTTTAGTTAACTTTGATTCACTTTTTGACCTTTTTAAGTCTTGTTGCTGATGCTTTGTCTATGATGGTTTTACGAAAAGCTCAAGTGGAGCAGGTTCATGGGATTAAACTGGCATGGAGTTGTCCAATTATTGCTCAATATATTTTCTTTGTCAATGATGCTTTGTCTTTTTATCATAAGCTGATAGAGGTACAGCGAATTTAGGTTGTCAAGGTCATGGATCTGGTAAATTAATCTGGAAGAGGTTTCGGTGATGAAGGCTCACCCGAAAATATAAAATTAAATTGCAAAATTCTAAAAAATTAATAATACCGATATACAATCAACCTTTTATTTTTCAACTTATATTTTCGGTGATGAAGGCTCACCCGAAAATATAAGTTTAAATTGCAAAATTCTAAAAATTAATAATACCGATATACAATCAACCTTTTATTTTTCAACTTAATGTATTGAATTATCTCAATGAGTGAATTGCTTTATATTATATATATATATATATATATATATATATATTTATTTATTTATTTATTTTGTGCGAGGTGGCTTTCTAACCGAAGTCTTCCCGCCATGGCTTCGTTGTGTGTAAGGAATTTGGGGCCGTTTGATGTGTTTTGTCCCCATGGCTGCGGGGTTTTGATTTTAAAAATTATTATTGTTTGTGTAATTAATATGTAATAGATATTTAGAAATTTTACTTTCTTAAGTATTTGAGGTATCAAATTTCATGTGTGTGCATATATGATGGTGGTGAAAACTTACATTGATTATTAGAAACATAAGAACACAAAATGGGGAAGGGTATGTTTGAAAAACTTCATTGTCGTCAAAAAAGTTCTGGAATATAATTGACTACTATTGTTGGCCTTCATTCAACCATTATTGTTGCTGATCTAAGCATAATTAAGAGTCAATTCGAGTGACAAAAATCATCATTTTATAAAATTGTCAATCAATTCGATTCATCAAAAGAATAAAATAAAATTAAACGAATACTCTTTTAAATTGATTCACTGATCATGTGTATGAAACCAATATTTAAAAAAAAAAATACAAAAAAACAAATCTGGCACTTTCCTACCATTAATTACTCTAAATAATAACTACGGGTCTAATGTCCAACACTTTTAATCTTTTAATAAATCCTATGTTATAGTAGCAGTACTCTACCCAAATATTAAAATCATTTTTCATTTCCATCTCTTTACTCATTTCGAATACTCTATGGCCTAAAATAAATTTTTAAAACTAATAATAATAACTTATATAGAAAGCAATGTACTTGATTGAAAAAAAAAAACACTTGCGTAAAGAAGAGAGAACACAATGTTAAAAGAAAATGAAAGCCACCCAAATGAATATGAGAAACCAGCAACAAATTCTTTTCCATTTATAATACTCATGGATTTTTCTTTTTTCCTTTTTTTTCTTTTTTTTTTCCTTTTTTTTCTTTTTTTACAAGGATTAAGGTACTATAAACAATTGTATGCTCAACTAATGCTGCTTCACATAATCAGGAGAAAATGAGTTGATCAAGACAACCTACTTTCTCAGTAAGTGAAATTAAATTTTGCTATGATCCTTGATGACATTCTTTCTCAGAGTAATCATGCCCCAAACCAAGAATAGGAAACAGCTTGAGCAAAAAGAGCTGAAACCTCCGCTTGGTTGTCACGAAGAAACGAGGAAACAAAAATTAGAGCTCTACAAATCCTACCGCCTCAGACAAAAATATCATGCGACATAGATATTGTTGGGAGGAAACAAACTTTGGTAGGTTTTCTTCCAGTATCATATTTTCACAAGAGAATTCTGCAACGTGGAAATAGGAAACAACATCAGTACGAGGAAAACAAACAGCCAATGTGAATTTGGGGTGAACAAATGACAATAAAAATAAATCAGCCACCAAGATACCAAAAGAGAATGAGAATGATAAAACAAAATAAGAATTGAATAGAGTCAAGTTCGAATAAAATTGTTGTCAATATGAAAAGGATGGAATGCACCAATAAATTAAATGCAAGATGAAAATGATGAGTGTTGCTTCCTTAAACCTCAAAATTTGCAGGGACATGTATATATTTTTATACGACATTGACTTGACATTCGATGAAGGTCCAAAAGAAACGAGTTAATAAATGCAGAGGCCTAAATTAGATGCTACATGTAAAGGAAAACATAAATCAAAGCATGACATTACGACAAAACTCCTCCTCACTTTTCCCAAAACATAGTTCATAATGTAGAAACCAGATAAAGTGATCAAGATTCTTGACAAAAAACATAATTTAAACATACTAGACGTTAAAATCCTAAACTTGAGCAAACTAGAGATTATGAAGTAAACTTTGAAGAAGAAACATACATATTCAGAGGATCTGCTTACCTCTCTCATTCTGCCCTCCAATCTATTAATTCACTGCGAGGTGCATATAGCTTTGCTGCTCGCTCTTCTGCATCTGTGTCATTAACTATACCCCGACATCTAGGGAAGCCACAGTAACACGCTAGTTGTTCATCAATCGAAAAAAATCTGCAGTATATAAGTAGAAAGTCAGCACCTAATGAAAATAACGAAAAAGAATTGCACAGAACTTAAAGACTTAAGGAAAACCTATAATCATATGTGAGTTCTTCCCATCTTCTAATGTCTCTCTTTGCAAATATAATTATGTGCTCATCCCCACAAACACTTATTACTCTTGAATAGCAATTTGGCTGCAAGAGAAAAGTAAAATAGTTAAGGGATCACAAGATTTTGTACCCCATAACATTTTATAAATTGATTAAATAACAATTTTCCAAAAAAATTTATAACCCAATCGAATTGCTTATCCTTGTTTTAAATTAAAAAAAGTACTTATCCTAGTAAGAAATAGCTGAAGAATAATAGACTAACAATTTATCAAATATTTAATAATTACTTTTACTAGAAAACCTTTTTTACTCAAATGAAACAGGGAAAGAAAAAAACAGAATACTTCTATGAAAATTTATTATTAGGAAAAAAAAATTGACAGTATCATCCACAAGCAATTATCAGACTATGAGGCTTTAGTATGGACAGTGAACACTTAATCTGACAAAGGAGAATATTACGCACTTCACAAGAGTGATTAATTAGATGAGCAATACTTCCAGCCCTTGTGGCATCGATGACTCGTTCATCATCAATCCGAAACATATAAGTCCCAGCCCCCTGCATTAGAACAGCCACTGAATAACTTTCCAGACCACAACAAAGCATCCGTATATGTAAAATACATACAGCATATGATGTTTCTAACATTTTAGAGTTTTTATACATAATTGAAGGAGAGAGATTAAACATGTCCTGGAATTAAAACAAGGGAAAACTTATTCTAGAAAAGAACCATCCTACCCTCCCAGACCCAAAAAAAGATTTGTTACTAATAATTGTGGAATGGCATGCTTATAAACCATACATCTTACCAATCTATTATTTGGTATGTATGTAATTCCAAATGTTAGAAAGCATATAAAATGGATCTACATACATCTTAAATGTGTATTTAATGAATGCATATTCTGAATTTTAATAATGTAAGCTATCATCAATCCCAAAAGCTTAAGTTATTAGACAGTGAGTTCAACTGTTTATATCAAGCTAACAAAGAGACGGTTACCACTCTCCCTCACATGATCCATCAATAACAGGAAGAAAATGGATCTTATACTTGCAGCACAATATATTAAAGAATCAGGATATGCAAAATTCAAACAGAAGTTTAGTCAAAAACAGTTTTTCACATTTAGAACAACAAACTGCTAGAAATGGGGATCAACAAGACCCCAATAAGTCAAATGGCAACTAGACTCTTATACCATGTTAAGTTACGATCAATCCTAAAGTTTATGTTGTTAATAAGTGGGCCCAAATATGTAATGTCAAGCAAACATAATAGATAGTTAACAATAACTAATCAATTAATAAAACATTATTCATTTTCAACTCAATCTGATCATTCATTACACATAAGAGTAGATACACATTCTAGCTGCACATATCAGGAGCAATATATATATCTCAACATGAATGTCCGACTGCATAGATATGCAGATATTTGAATAAGAACATTTAAGTAGTGATTATAAAAATTTACCACCAATGAGTTGTATATAAACCGCTCTCTCCTGTCAGCTATTGGAGGTCTAACAAGTTCACCAGTGTATTCAATGACCTAAAGAAGAAAAAATTAGTGATATGTTTTGGGTATAATATGCCCTTAGAGAAGCTTATTATGAACTTATGCAGTTCACATTACCATATCCCCTGCTCTATGTGGAAGCTTTGCAAAAATGCCAAATCCATGAATTCCTGATTTCCCTGTATCAAAAATATTACCAGTTAATGAGCAAGGAATTAAAAATAAAAATATAATAAAAAGCACAGCTCTGAATTGTCAAAACCACATTAAGTGGGGAAAAAAAGACACCTATTGCACAACATTACACCAGATAACAGAAGGTTAAAATGTATAAATGAGAGAAACTAATGGAATCGATTGCCCAAACTCAGAAACACTTAAGCAAATGATAGCATATGGTAAATTATCAGGACAAGTAAACATTAAAAAGACAAATAAACACAGGTGAGAAATCTTAGCAGGCTTTTCACTTCGCTGAGGCAGAACTGTATCACCAGGTGCAAGAGAATCCATTGATTGTACTCTCACACAGTAAGAAATTGCTTGATGCAATTAGTATATCCTCCAATTTTCGATTGGACAAAGATTTTCTTTCCAAGTTTTTTAGAACTCTCAGTTTCATTTTAATGACCACTTCATGACCACAACCACCATATAAATGGTAAATAAAATCAAACGACCTTAGAGAATTTGAAGTACAAAACAAAATATTTGCAAAGCTACACCTCAAGTAAACACCACTATATAAAAAGTGAAAAATTGCTTTAATTATGAACAATTAATAAAATACCCAAACCTTCCAATATTTTCAACAAAAGACCCTGGTACCTATGACTTTTTACAAAGACAAACAAAAAATAACATCTTAAAAAACAAAACAAAACAAAAAAATGGACTTGCGCATGGGGATTATTGGTGAATAACAAATAAAAACAGAAAAACACTATACACAACAAATACTTTACGTATGAACATGATAAACGCAAAATCTAAAATGTTAAGAAAATGGAGATTTACACCCTTGGTGCTTGTGTATCTCCATATAGTGCAGATGATTCAGTCTTTACCAAATGCTAGTCTCTTACGGAAGGTATTCCTCATGTATTTATATTTCTCAGCCATAGAAAGTATATTGTCGGGAGCATCAAGCTGAGCAGTTTTCAGCCCTTGAAGGCTTGAAAAGAGCTTAGTGCTAACATCTCCATTGGAAGGCAGTGACTTCCCAGATATTTCATGTTGACCATAACCACTGACCAAGTAAGGCTGGTTCTCGACAAACAAACGCTTCAAAGATGCAGCAGCAAGAGCTTCAGGTTCTTTCCGCCCTCGTCTACCGAAGTAATTGTAAGGTTCTACACAAGGAGAGAAGAAAGATTAAAACCCAAACTAATGGACTTGGATCGGAAAAACCTGGAAAACAAGTTAGCTAAAGATACAACATTCCTTGAATTAAATGTAAGCACAATTTAATCCCCACCCCTCAACTTATTGGGGGTAGACACGCATTCCTTTCTTGGCTTAAATTTATACGTGAAATGAGTCAAAAGCATATTTAAAAAAAAACAGATGACCAAACAAATAAATCAACAACCTTAGATATTTACGATTAATTAAGGGTGCCAACAAAACAGTGAGCAGTGACAAACAATTTTTTTAACAGAATTAGGCCAGGAGTGTTCCACAGAAAGTTAAATGCTTATGAAGTGATTCAGAGAAAAAATCCATACTGGGCTATCTCCCCATCCTGATGTGTTTTGTGAAAGAGGAAAGAGAAACAGGAGATCGTTTATTTCTTCACTGTACAGGAAGCTTGACAGGTTTTTCCACCATTAGTGACCCACAGTATTTAGGAAACGCCCAAAAAAACCCAGCCTCTTGTAACGATCTTTGGTCCTAATAGTTTGGCCAAGGTGATGTGGAAGTCTGCTGTTTTATCTATGTTGTGGGTAATTTGTATTGAAAGGAACAATAGAATTTTTGAAGACAGAGATGAGCAGTGAAGATCTCTTTGAGAAAGCTAAATATTTAGTATCTTTATGCATCTCTACAGATAAAGGTTTCAAAGATTTGCCATTTTCTTTGATTGTTCTAAATTGGAAAGACATGGGCAGCTGATATGTTCTTATTTATTACTGTTTTAATGTTCTTGCAGTATTTATTACTGTTTTAATGTTCCTCTTTACCCTTTGTATTGATTTTATATCAATAAAATGTTGTTTTCTTTTAACAAAAAATAACGATGATAATAATAATAATAATAATAATAATAAATAAAAATAAAAAAATAGGCCACTAGTTCTTTAAATCAAAGCTCAAGAATACACATTTTTTATTAACATACCACTGCGAGCACAGCCAGACGGATTAGATGGTGGAGTGTACTCCGAACATTGACGAGTAGTTTGTCCAATACATTCAACGGCAGATGAACGATTATTAGATGGTTGCTTGTGCTTCTTGCAAAATGAAAGAAGTCGAATGCATTGATCTTCTTCATCATCATCTACGGAAAGCAGATGTAATCTGTCCTCATCCTCAAGCTATTAAGTCATAAAAATAAAATAAAAAGAAAAAATTAATTAATTAATTCAGGATCATGCCAGCCAAATGATCTACCAATAGAATCAGATACCATAAACCAAGATATTGAACTAACAGAGATACATAAATGAGAGATGGCCGATAAGGGAAAGAATACCTCAACACAGAGACCAGCAGCACGTGCACAAAGTGGATGATATGCCGCATAACAAGTATTGTTTGAACACTGTAAAAAATCCACATCTATATAATGTTACAAAACACACACCAAGAGAACAGAAAAAGGAAGTATTCAAATGGTCAATTTCAGGCAAAATAACATATATTACGTGCGTGTGTGTGTGTGTGTTTGGATAGATAGAATAGATACAGATTTAACAAAAACTACAAAATTACCTGATAAATACAACGTAAGAATAATCATGACTAATAACTTAAAACAGAACCAAATAAAGCCTAGGCATGCTTCATGTTTTATGTATTACAGTAATTACACATTGCCAATGCCTAATTTGTTTGATGTCTACTCCAATGGCACCATGTTAGGAAATCTGATCAAAGACAACAAAAACATGTCTTGTTTGATACTTTTTCGAAGTCTGATAGATGCAGAACAGCAAAAATTAGACATGGCAAAGGTCAATACATCCATGGTCCTGACCTTAACAAGGTCTAATACCATTTCAACAAATCCAGTAGCCCATGCAAAAAGAAAAATCATAGCTTTCATGAGGAAATTGATGCTAAATATAGCCCATGGAACTTTGCTGATCAGACAAAAGCAGGATTCCACCGCACTCCCATGCTACTATAATATGAATTATAGGTTTCAACTGGTTGAAAATTTAAACAACCAAGAATAGGTAAATATTGATACAAGACCCAACCATGAGAGAGACCATGAAGTTGAAGTATCAAAATACCAGATGAATTAGATTAGAAATGAGCTTACCTGAATACAAGCTCCATAAGCAACACCACAGATGCTGCATAACAGCTTCCACCGATCCTGTTTGAATATAAAATAGAAGAATTAGTCAGAAAGTAAAAGCAACACGAATTTTGTAGGTTTTGATCCTTGGAGTTCGTAATGAAATTTCCCTACAATAAACTCCATAGTCTATAAAGAAATGTTCTAAGGTTTTATTTTCAGAAAAAGTAGGATTGACAAAAGTAGAATAGAGATGAAAAATAAATATTCCTTTGGTTTAAAAATCAAATAAACTGAATGGGCTACCTTACTGATTCTACTTAAACCATCAATTGGCTGCATCCGCTTGACATCAGATAAGCAAGTTTCTGGAGAAGTTTCAGAATGTTAAAAAACAAAAGATGCAATATTTAAATGCAAAAAATAGGTAGCTACAAAGTCGCTAACCTGGTATCCATATTGCACAGGCCAGATGAGCCCAGCGACCATCACTTGTAGGTTTCATGGCACCCCCTAGATAAAAATCAAATCAATAAGTCAACAATATTGATCCCTTCCAAGAAATAGAAAACCCAATTATTCTGCATACCTATAACAGGACAAAGGCAACAAGGTGGTGGATATTCAGGAGCACCTGGCCGACATAAGTTGCATAACCATAGTACTCCATCAAAAGGTTCTACTTCTCCATAACATCTTGCATGTACCTATGAAACCATTACCACTTTTGGTGAAACCACGTACTAATTAAAGAATGGAAAAATTATTTACTTTCAGATAAAAATAATCTATAAAGTGGAGAAATAAATGTTTCAGACAGCAGTGAATGAGCAAACCAGCTCGCTCAGTACATATAAAAAGAACAATAGATATTCCAATACTTATATAGAAAGAAATTACCATCATTCTGCATTTGTCACACTGCAGGAACAGATTGTTCTCATACTCCTAGAAATGAAACAACCTCAATTAGCAAAAAAAATCAATATACAGATAATAAAAACAAGAAAAAAGCAAAGTAAAATTAAGGATAGAGGCAAAGGAAAGAAAAACCCCATGGAGCAACTCCAAAATTAAATAAATAAATGCAAATTATTTTTCTTGTGTAAAAGTTTCGCAAAAACACTCACCGTTAAATAAAATAAAATATAGTCATCAGGCAAATATGATTAAAAGAATACAAAGTAACTGATAAATGATGAAAATAACAATGGTTTTCACCTCATCCATGTGACAGACACTGCATTTATCAAGGTCTTTCCAGTCAACACGAACAGGTCTATAACCAATAGGCAGATCTCCATATCTTCTGGAGGCTAATTTGCGCATGGAACCTTTTGAAGGAAGTGTGGATTTTGATAATCCCTGCCAGTACCATGGAAAGTCATATTTGAGTAGAAATGAGATGTAGCCATAGCATAATGCAGGTTTTTAACAATTGAATTTGCATAAAAGATCTTAAAAAATTTCAAGACAGCAAAAAAATGAAAACAAAAATATAAGAATTAAAATAAATCATTGACAAGATAATATCCAGATCATAACCATAACTATGTCAAGGGGAAAAAATGTAAAAATATATAGATATATATATATATAATGAAATCCATAAAAAATCTAGAAAAATCATGGAAATAATAGATATTTGGTTCAAATTATAATTTTTTTTAATGAAACCTTAAGAATTGCTAAGTCATTAAAATAATTCATAATAATGTACCATTCATAAAATAATTCATTATTATGAAACCTATCATACATATTCTAAATACACATGTCCACCTATCAGAGAAGTAAGGCCAAAGAAGCTTCAACACTAAGATGCAAATTGAATTGTCAATGAATCATTCTTTTTGCACAACCAAAATATCTCATTACACTATTAGGAGTATGTTCAACTATTGTCTAAACATACTTAGATTGCTCATTTCATTTTACCAAACATCTTAAAGATAATCGAACATAACATGTTTGGTTATAGAATATCGAACATGTCTTGAATGTTCGGTTACAATGCATCAAACAAAAAGAAATTGTAAAATGAGTACTGTAAAGAGATATTTTGGGCATGCAAGAATTACCCATTTTTATTTTTTGGAAAAACTTGACATATGCAAAAGAGAAAATGAACAAACAGTATAGGTGTATATATACACACACACACTCTTTATATTCTAAATACACACACATAAAGTTATAAGTGCATATATATATTCATGAAAATGATGATCAAGAGAAAATGAACAAACAGCAGTTCCATCTGATTTTAGTCCCTGATCTAATACGCTCCAAACATTAGATACAGAAGTAGAAACCAGTGACTTGGAAAATACATTAACAAAAATATAAGATTAATGACGCTAAGATCATCCTCTTCCTGTGTGAAACAACACCCTTGACCTTCACAAGCATATTTTTTATCAATACGGACATGTCAAATTTACTCTAATTGGAAACATATTCCTGTGCACTTTCTAGTGACCAACAGAAGACAGAATCATATAAAGAGTTTGATTGTAAGTTAAAGTTAAAGTTAAATGCCTTGCCTAGCAATTCATAAGTTAAGCATGACATCCAAAAACTAATGATAAACAAATTAGTATAGTTAGTACTTAGTAGTACAAGAAAACATGATTAAGATCCATTAAACACATTAGACATTACGATTTTTAATTCACACATTATTATACCTTTATAAGTTTCATAACTTCAGGATTAGAGAAACCAAACATATGAGAACCGGATTTATAGATCCTTTCTGATCTTCCTTCTCCATTAGAACTGTCAGAGGCACTGTTTTGGATATTCCTTATTCTTTTATATATTTTATTCCAGCAAGCAGATGGAGTGGATCCTTTGAACTGGACCAAAACAAAAATGAGGATGAAACATGAAATATATTTGCATGTTATAAGCTCCACACTGGCAACATGATAAGAAGCAGGTTATATCAATTTATAACAACATCCAAAAGTAAATACTCTTAATGAAGAATAATATACTATAAAAGTGTTTTTTTTTTAAACAGAACATAAAATGAAGGTGAATGGATACATAAAGGATCATAGCCTGAGAGAGAGTTTCATTTACAAATAACATCCTCCCTCTAACAACCCACCTTAAAGAAAATAAGTTTCTAAACAAGATTTTTAAGTTAAAATTCACTATTTCAGCTTTAAAAAGTCAAAATACCAAGTGAGACTGATCAAATAGGATAGCAAAGCTAAAGACTAGTGCATCCAAGGCCTCGAGAAAGGCAAAAGCTATCAGGAAAAACACCTTAAAAGGAAAATCATCAATTTCTAAGAATATTTTCAACATATTGCAAGCAATATACTCAAGAGTCCCACAGAAATTAAGTGATATCAACCGCTCAACGATATTTCATCAAAATTGGCCACTCTGGCTGCAGAATTTAAATCTCAACAATTACATGCTTTTCTTACCAAAACCCAGAGTGAATCATGCTTGATGTGTCCAAATCTCATTTCCTACTGACATAACAAAATCCAACCCCTTTTGACACACTAATCAGCTAATTAAAAAAAGTTTCAAGGAAAAAGATCAATGACCACAAATATCATACATTATTTTCTTTTCAAATATCCTAGTATAAGAGAAATATTAGCATAAAATAGCTTGGTACCTTAGAGTCAGCAAAGATTCAATTGCAAGCATATTTGGGGTACAACATATGATATTATGATGAACTTGTAAAGAAGGCAAATAAACAAATAACGAAAAAAAAAAAATAATGTCAGTGCAAAAATATGCATGTTTGGATGTAGTTTCAGTGCATCACATAAAACTAACCTGCTCTCCACTGTCCAATGTCACTCTAAAAAGAGGTTTAATCTTTGTTTCAGCATCTCTCAGCACTTCCATCTTATATAAAGTAGTTGCACTTGGATCTGAAACCTCAAAAATTTATGGGATAAAAGAAAAAGAACATGGATTTATCATCTTCAAAATTATTATTAAAATAGATGTATTTTAATAGTGTAAAAAAAAAACTGAACAAAGATTATTATTAAAGAACTAAAAACTGAAGTAGATGTACTTTAATAGTGTAAAAACAAAAAAAAAATCCACCTGTAATTGAAGTAAACTTCCTTAGAGCAGTATATCCTTCAGGCCAGATAGATTTATCATCTTCAAAATGTTCTGAGTCCTTGACAATCTTTCCTGAAAGTAAATTTCATGTACTTGATAAGTAGAATGACAATCTCAAAAACCTATGAATTGAATACTAGCTATTACTGTTCAAGTATCATCATGTAATCAGATCCTAAAAGATGATAACAAATAAAAGGTTGAAACAAGTTTGTCCATTGCAATTTTAAATGATGGTGTCAAAAAACCAATATACAAAATATACCTCTACATATATACATAGTCATTCTCCCCTCCGGGCGAATTCTGTCTGAAATCATCCAGAGAAACATCATACAACATATTGCGGCATGTTATACAAACATCTACACGTCCCGCAACATGTTGTGTGACGTTCAGACAAAAATCTCCTGGATGAGAGAAAAATCTCATACACATGCTTACACATATATACGTTATCATTTCCTCATACAGTTGAACTCTAGAAAGAAAAATATAGAGTGGAACACTTACCATGCAGATATCAAGGAATACATGAAAATTTGACACACTGCAAGAGAATCAATAACTGAAAATATTGTCCTAGCCTAAATGAACATGGAAATTTCAGAAATAGAGAAAATTACCAAGGCTTATCACTTGCAAATCCCCTATCACATATGGAGAAGTTCGAAGACTCTCTAGTGTTCTTTGAATCCCAAAATCTTCTATATAATCTTCACCTGAATCTGAACTTCTTTCCTCTCCACTTACATCCTCATTTTCATCAACATTAATTCCATTTTGTAGTTGTAACATTCTTCTTGGAAGCTTTTGTTCACTCAGATACCTGGTTAAAATAAAATGATTGTGACAACTGGCACATTAGTTGGGCAATAAATAAAAGTTGTTAAATTGTAATGGAAAACAAAATTGAATCACTCAAAAAGATCTCAGTACAATCCATTTATATGTCTGACTGCAAAAAGGTTAGATTAACCTGGCGTACTGGAGGAAAATGAAAAAAAAATAATTGAAAAAGAAAAAGAAAAAGAACTTGATGTGCCCAGTTGCATGCTTACATAACTGTCTCACAAACTGTACAAATAGAACAAGGTGACCATATAATGAATGGAATGAAAACTGGACCACAGGTCCTAATACTTTTTGCATAGGTCCTAACTTCTAGTACTTTTTACATAAGATTTTTCACATTAGTAGCCTTAATTTTGTTATCTTACTAAATAATATACAAACCACAATCACTGCATTAATTTTCTGGACACTAAATACAATTCCAGCAACATCACCAATTACATTGTTTTGCTATCTATAACCTGTAAACTATTTTTAAAATATAAACTCTATGTCCAAACCCCTAGTCAACTTGTATTAGTCATATGAAGCTTCTTGACACAATTTTCAAGGAATTTCTACAGCCACCGATCATAGTTCTTGAGGTTTGGACATACAATAAACAAATAGATCTCGTCAAATTTGTATAAATAAAAAATCTATGAATTAAAGCAGAGAATTTTTCAAACTTCAGTTCAAAAAATCAATTGTTTATGTAATTTAAAACTGAATACTAACTCTAATTTATAAGATTACATTTTAGCTTCTTCCAACCCCCGAATGAATCTAGGCTTCTTGCACTTCAGGTGGAATGAAGAGAGAAGTCCACTGAGAAATGAGATAACCTGTTTCACTTTAACCCTGGATAATCACAAATAAACAAATCAATGACAGCTTTCAAGAGAAGTAGGTTGGCATAAAATGTACTAAGCATAACAACAGAAACATGAAATTCCTATAAATCTGGACAACTAACCTAGCAAAATCATGGGTTCCAAAAAACTGCACTGGAACTGATTTTCCTTTTGAAATGTTGCTTAATCCTTTGCGATCAACAATAAGTGATTCATCCACAACAATTGCTGGCCACATAGCATGACCTGCACTAAAACAATCAAAAGAAGTAGTTAGTGTAAAATCAAAATACAATATACCTGTCATTACAAAAGCAAACAATCAAAAACAGATATAAAAGCTAAGAAGTAGAAACTGGCATATCTTTATATAATCCATATGCCCCCGTAGAATCAAAAATTGAAGAGTAAAATAAATAAATAAATAGTCTAGACATGTACCAGTAAGCTTAGCCCATATGATATCCCCAGGCTCAAGTTCTTCATAGTCATCCAATATTGCAGCCAAGACAACCATCTCATTGTAATCATAGACATCAGTATCCATACTCTTGAGACTGCGAGTCAAATTCAAACTCTCCATTTCTTCACCAGAAATATGAAATTTAATTCTCTCATTTGAAAGAGTCAAAGTTTCTTTATCACTGTCTGCATATTCAATCTGCAATTTTTTTTTCAAATTTCAAGCCCCCAAAAGCCAAAACCTTCACATAACTAGGAAGCTTTAAATCATATTATCAATCAAGAAAACAAGCAAAAACATATGATAGCCATACAAGATGTTGCTTAGAGTCAGAGCTATAATCCACGACGCAACCACTATACCAATCAGCATCCAAAGGCCAGTAAACCTGCAAATCAACAAAGGCATTCCCATTTTTTCAAAAGCACTATAATGGCATGCACAAATTCAATGAGACTTACACACATATATTAAAGACACATTAAAGCTTAAAGCTTGCCTTGCATTGCAATCCAATGAATGCTTTCGGATCAGCATCATCAAAACTCAACCTGTTATACTCAACAATCAGCAATTTTTACCCACATACCAGTTTTCAAAGAATTAGCTCATACCAATAAATTTTCTTCTTCATAATTCAAACACTACAATAACTAACTCAAAATCATCAAATTGCTCAGCACAATAGGAACCCTAGAGCAAAACTCACCTAACCCATCTCTTAGTAGCAGGCGAACCAGACAAAAGCTTGTCACAATTCTTCGAAGAATTACGCCTCTTCCTCTTCAAACTGACGCCATTGTTAGCAGTATAGCTCCGAAAATCCCTCAACCGAGGCCTATCCAGACTCGAAAGCACGTTCTCATCCACACCCAATTTCACCAACTCACCGATCCCCAAATTCCCCCTCTTCTTCTTCTTCAACAACAACCTCCCAACCTTCGAATCCTCTACTCCACAATCCTTCCCAACCTTCGAATCCTCTACTCCACAATCCTCCCCAACCAAAACCTCACTCTTAGACTCAGCCCGAGCCAGCAACGAATCGTAAACCGACGTCGTTTCCCCAGAATGCCGGAGCTTCTTCACCCGGCGAGAGTAGACATGGATAAGAGGAGGTTGGGGTTTATCAGAAAACGACTCCGTCATATCCGTCGTCGTCATCTTCTGCTCGTCATCATCATCATCATCAAAATGGTTCACCGTCATGAGCTTCCGAGCTTTAACCTTCTTCGACATGACGTTGGAGGACCCACTGGCGCTGACGCAAGGTGACGTGGCGGAGTAGACGTGGTCGAGAGAGGCGTATCGGAGAGGGGTTCCGGCGGCGGAATGGACGTCGACGTTCGTGTCGTCGTCTTGGTGTCTGCAAGGAAATGCCATGAAACAAGAAGAAGAAAGAGCAAAAAGAGTGCGAGCTTTTCTTGGTTTTGGCTTTTGCTCTCTCTCTCTCTCTCCCTCTGAGAGTCTCTGTTGGAATCTGAAAACAGAAAGATTTGGTATTGAGTCGGGAAATTGGGAACAAAGAGTTGGAGATTTAGGGTTTTAGAGAAACAAAAAAATGACGGATCTGTGCGGATGATGATGAGAGAGTGGTTTTGGAGGGAGGGATTTCCCCCAAAAGAGACGTTTCCCGCCTGAGACTCCTTTGCATGCCTGACATTTTGCCAAATAACGAAACGATTAATGGAACTTTTGCAATTATAACCGAATTTTTATGAGTAATTATAATATATGTAGGGCCCAGTTTGACATAATTTTACTTTTCGCATGTTCCATTTGCCATCAATTTTTACAAGCTTTTATGAAAAGTTATATTTCATTAGTTTTGGATAGAAGGTGTTTGAGATAGTTTTTACTTTTTTAGGGTCGCTTGTGATCATTTTTTGCTTAAAATGCAATTAGTAATATTTGATTGGTCTTAGTTAAAGGTTTTTGTTTTAAATGTTGTTCGAACATTTTTATAATATTATAAAAGTTATTTTTTAACTTTAAAAGCTATAAAAAATTATTTCAAATATCATACAGCCTTGTTGTAGATTTATGAGATTGTTGGAAATGTGCTTCCAGTGCAAGATAAAAACATGTAAACAGGAAGGGGTGTGCAGTATAACCAACAATTGAGAAGGAAAAAAATAAAAGTAACCAATAAAATCCTACTTAACATGTTGAAATGCCAAATCAATAAATCCATTATTAAGATATTCTTCACTCATATACCTGTTTTACAATTAACTCGAATTTTAGGGCATACTCATAGGGCCTTTTGACTTGCCTGAAGACCTTTAGCTTATTTTTCTATTTGTAGGTTTTATAGGGTTTAGTCAATCAAGCAAGCGATTCTATTCTATTTTATTTTTTAAAATTATCAATCAAGTGATTGTGGAGTGTGGATTTGTACATCAACCCTTAACAGTTTGACTATATATGATGGAAATATTTTTACAATATGTAATAACTTAGTTTATATTAATTTTTCAATAAACTTAATAAAATCATATCGTCCTTGCGAGGATGGCACAACAACAAAAGTATTATTCACCAAAAAAAGGATAAAAGTATTGGTTTATTCATACAGTGATTCCATATTTGCTAAATATATGTAGGTAAAGATGTCAATTCAGGTAGAATACATGAACTCGATTTATAAATGATTCACTAAAATTATTATATGATTATTAAATAGCTTGATCAATGTGTTAAGAATAATAATTAAATTTAAGACAAGTAAAACAAAAGCAAGGGATTAATTAATTAGAACATTGTATGAAAATAAACAAAAATTATTTATTATGGACAATTCAACAATAATTTAAGATAAATAAAACAGTAGCAAATGATTAACTACGGACAACTCAACAATAAATTATATGTTTACTATGATCCATACTGGTTAAATTATTTATTGATATATATATGTTAACACTATTATTAAATAGCTAGATCAATATATTTGATATGAAATCAACATAATTAATTAAATAAAGGAATCAACATAATTAATCAATAATAATCTTTTAAGGTATATATTATTAGTTACCTCTTATATAAGATGCACTCGAATTTTTATTTATTTTAATTTAAGAAGAAGATACACTCGATTATACTTGAGATAAACAAAATAAAAGCAAATGAATATATATATATATATATATACATATACATTTAGGTGAATACAAAAGCAAAGGATTATTTATCACAATAAAGAAAAAATAAAAACAATAGTAGATAAAATATGTAAGTTAATATATTATCTTATATATTTTTTAAACTGATATATATCATATCTACGAATATAATTTATCATCAAACACATTAAACTCAAATTTTCAATCTATATGAAATTTGTCAAACTTTTAGTTGAATGAGTTTACTATTGTAAAAAATAAGTGCATTAAAAAAAATGACTTATTACCATAAATTGTCACTTTTATTTTACGAAAAATAAATACAAAACATAAGCAAAATATTAACCCTGCAAAATTATTTATTTTTAGATGATTTTTTTTTTAATAAATGTCAAAAAATACATAGAAAAAGCTATATATCGAGATTTTTGATAGAATACAAAAGACTATTAATAATCATTGATGTAAATAAAAATCGGATACAATAATATAATAAATTAAAGTCATTCACCAAAAAAATAATTTATAATCCAATCTAATTAAATAATATTTTCAATATTATAAAAATAAAAATATCAATATTGAATTGAATAGTTCAATTCAATTATAAACCCCCAACAGAAAGAAGAAAATAGTCATTGCATATTAGTACATTGCATCTTTCATTGTCTCCAAGAGAGCTGTATAAACGTACCACACGTGCGGTTTATTTCCGTATAAAGCCCAGAATAATCTAAAGAAACGACATCGTATTCTAACTTCAATGTGAAGAAACACCGGGATGAGAAATTGAGAATAGCAAAGATACACGGACAGCCGTAAATCCGAGGAAGGGTTTAAGTATGCTATTGGTACCAAACAGAGGGCGTCATCGAGTCAGGTCCCTGAGTCAACCAGTTTTAGTGGCGTTGGTTTAGTTAAACAACCATAAACCCTAGTCCTTTAAATACCTCCCAATTTCTCTGCTGTCTCTCTCCACAAGTCTCTCTCTCTCTATCTGTCTAAACTAAACCCTAGTTACTATCTCGCTCTGCTCAAATTCGTCGTTTGGGTTTGGATTGGAATCATTCTCGATCGTTGGGTTTTATTCGATCATTAGGAGATAGTTTGGAATTCAAAGCTTTCGATCCGCGCGGGCGGTGTTTGTTTGGATATGGATCTTCCGAGCCTCGTTGTTGTTCTTCAAGCTGCTCTAAGTCCCAATCCGGATGAACGTAAAGCCGCCGAGCAGAGCCTTAATCAGGTTTTTGAAACTTTTTTCTTTCTTTTTCTTTTCCATTGCTATTGATTATGAGTTGTTGAGTTTGGATTAACTGCTGAGTTATCTAGTTTCTTTGTTCTTAATTGTGCTTCGTTTACTTCGTACGTTCAATCATGTTTTACTCCATTTCACTGTTATGAAAATAATTTTCTTATGTTGATCACCTAGTTTTTCTTTTATGCTGCATACTAGAATATGAGAATTGTATTAGCAGTTAAACTGGATTTTTTGTGCGTTCTTGTTTTGATATGCAGTTTCAGTACACACCCCAGCATTTGGTTAGACTGTTGCAGATTATTGTGGATAATAACTACGACATGGCTGTACGGCAAGCGGCCAGCATCCACTTCAAAAACTTCATTGCGAAAAACTGGTCGCCTCATGAGCCGGGTATGTTGTAATTATCTGGATTTAGTTAATGCCTGACCATTTCAGTTGCGTTGCTCATCCTTTATTTTGTTAATATAGATGATCAGCATAAGATTTCTCAAGGTGATAAAGACTTGGTCAGGGATCATATTCTTGTGTTCGTCCCACAAGTTCCACCATTATTGAGGTACAATTGATTTATTATTTTCTTTCCTTTTTGTTTTTAATTTATTTTTCGTAATTTTAAGTGCAGTGTTTTGGTGTGGGTTTGAGCCTGGGATTGCTTCTGCATCCATATAAATATTACTTCCTAGATTTGAATTATTTGTGCTTTTACTCTGGAATATCATGAAGTTTATTTTTGCCTGCATCTTCTTATATAACTCATGTCAAAGGCATGTTGTAACAGAGTACAGCTAGGTGAGTGCCTAAAGACAATGATCCATGCTGATTATCCTGAACAGTGGCCACGCCTTATAGACTGGGTGAAGCTTAATTTACAAGATCAGCAAGTCTATGGAGCTCTGTTTGTATTGCGGATTCTTTCTAGAAAATATGAGTAAGTTCATTGATATTAAACTCTTCATGGTTGGACTATGAACCTTCAATTTTCATATTTTATATCTGATACACAGTTTTTTATGGTGTCTCTACAGTTGAAGATAATTATGATTATTATTACAATGAAGAGTTTTTTTTGTGCGAAAATACATGTGATTTGTACTTTTAAATGTGTATAGGATAATATGATTTGTTTATAGCCTTTAGTATTGTGGTTTCCTTTTTGGAAAAAAACCCAGTAAGATTATGATTACAATGCTATTGTTGATAGGATTGTTTTTCTATAGGTGTCCTTACTTTTCTGGCTGCTACATATTTTTGGCATGTTAATATTTCAATAGGTAATATAATAGGATTACTTGTGTGCTAAATTGAAGTAATTACTACCTGCAAGACCCATATGCATTTGCTAGCAGTGAAGAGGTATCCTGTTTACTGTTGCTTGTGTGACAATGTCGGTGATTGTTAAATATAAAGACTAAACTTGAGCTGGAATAATAATCTCATAAGGTTTCTTCTTATTTTGTAAGGATTTTTATGGAATTTGTGTATTTTTTAGTCGCGTTTTACATTTGAAGATGTGGAGTTGTAGTTGCGACTGAATGAGTGAAAGTGGGGTCATTTTATTTATCTTCTACCAAAGAATCCTAGAAAACGTTGTATTTAAACTTTGGAAACCATCTTATTGATTCATTTCTATCTATGTTATATTACTATTGCTACATTTTCTGATTTTTGAGTGATCATTTTAATAAATTCGTTGTGTTGGGCTTAGCCTTCCTCATTCTATGTTACATTCTTTCATATTTGCAGGTTCAAGTCTGATAAGGAGAGAGTACCAGTATATCATATTGTTGAGGAGACATTTCCTCATCTTCTAAATATATTCAACAAACTTGTCCAGATTCCCAACCCATCGCTGGAAGTAGCAGATTTGATTAAGCTTATCTGTAAAATATTCTGGTCATCCATTTATGTACGTACTTGCATGAGGAAGAACTTGGTTTTCATTTATTTTGAATTAAGTTGCACTAAAGTATATCATGTCAAATATTTGTAGCCTTTGTCAACACCCTATCGTCCTGAGATAGCAATTTAAAGTACCTTTTTCCCTGCATTATCTGTAATGATCAAGATAACATGTCTTGCATTGCTACCAAAATTTTTTCTCATAGCTTTTCTAGGAGCTTGACTTAATGAGAAAGTCAAATTTGATACTTTTTTCCTTACATTTTCTGTAGGGAGGAAAATGACATGTTTTGCCTCTTTTTATTATATGTGTGTGTGTATATATACACACGAAAGAAATCCAGAGTAACAATGGCTTTTCTAATGCATATATATATAAAGACATTCTTAACATGCCCTTGAGCTATTTTGTGCCCCTATTAGTGATTCCTAATTGGGGTATATGTATTGATGGAAGTTCTGTTAACAAGGCTTACCAATTGCAGTTTAAACTTGAAAAAATCTCTAGCTTACAAGTTTTTACTATTTGTGATTCTAAGAAATTTATGTAGTACATATTATACTGTAATGATCTATGAATGTAATACATGTTTTTGTTTATTTATTTATTATTTATTTATTTTTCAGTTGGAGATTCCAAAGCAACTATTTGATCAAAATGTGTTCAATGCTTGGATGCTTCTATTCTTAAATGTTTTGGAGAGACCTGTTCCTTTGGAAGGCCAGCCTGCAGATCCTGAGGTTAGGAAAACATGGGGGTGGTGGAAGGTGAAGAAGTGGACGGTTCACATTTTAAACAGGCTCTACACTAGGTGATATATATAATTTTGATAAGTTCAAATAAGGATGAGCCTTGCACTATGAAGCTTGTTTCTGATGGTTCATCATCATTTAAACATGGATTCTTCAGGTTTGGAGATCTGAAACTTCAAAACCCAGATAATAGAGCTTTTGCACAAATGTTTCAGAAGAGTTATGCAGGGAAAATTTTGGAGTGCCACTTGAATTTGTTGAACGTGGTCCGTGTTGGTGGCTATTTACCTGACAGAGTTACTAACCTCATTCTTCAATATCTGAGCAACAGGTGGAGTGGTTGTCTTCCTTGGAAATTTGGTGCTATTGTTTCTCCATTTAAGTTAATGCAATTACAGATTTCTGTATATTTATTAATGGATATGCATATATTGCTCTGATAAAAATTGGAGAGAAGTCTGCATTTTTTGATGCTGTAAGTTTCAGCTCAACTTGAATAAACGTGCCTTGATCCTGACTGAACTTGCTACCTTACATCAGGGCAATTAAAGATTTTCCTCGCAATTTTATTTATTTTGCATTCTAATTTATTCTGAAAAAAAGTTGTTAGTGGTTGAGGTCTGGTTGGTCCTAGTTTATTATGAGTATGGAAGAAAATATTTGACGTTGTGAAAAATAATAAGCTATCATACTGGTATTTTTCTATGCAATGCATAACCTTATATTCTTGCATGTTATTTGTAGAAGTATTGAGTTCTTGATTTTGTTGATCATTCATTCTGTTGAGTAGAGTTCCTATTGTATTATTTCTCTTTCCAAATTAGCCTCTGATCTGTAAGATCTGTTTTTAGTCTTTCTACTTAAGGAACTTGTTTACCAAGTCTCTGTGGCTCCACTTGTGCTCATGTTCTTGAGTGTTAAATTTATGTGGGCTATTGACTACATTTATATTGAGATTATTGCTTCTCGCAACTTTACTGCCGTATTTGCAAAAGGTCTGTAAATCATCGTTAATGCTCCCATTTCATTTAAATGCAGTATATCAAAGAACAGTATGTACAATCTGCTGCAACCTCGGCTTAATGTTCTTCTTTTTGAGATAGTTTTTCCTTTAATGTGTTTCAATGATACTGACCAAAAGCTTTGGGAGGAAGACCCGCATGAATATGTGAGGAAGGGTTATGGTAAGTGTTTAAGTCTTGTGTTTAATTTGTTATAGGATCTTAATTTAGTATAAATGTTTTTTTATTGTTATGCTTTGCTGCAGATATCATCGAAGATTTATATAGTCCAAGGACTGCTTCAATGGATTTTGTTAGTGAGCTGGTTAGGAAGCGTGGAAAGGAAAACCTTCAAAAGTTTATTCAATTCATTGTTGAAATCTTTAAAAGGTATATTTTCACTTTTACAATCTGTCATATTTGTGACAGATTGTCGAGTGCATATGGTGATTTTTATTTTTTCTCCCTGATGCAGGTATGATGAAGCACCAGTAGAATACAAACCATATCGACAAAAAGATGGTGCTCTACTTGCTATTGGAGCTCTTTGTGATAAACTGAAACAAACAGAGCCCTACAAGTCAGAACTTGAGCGTATGTTAGTGCAACATGTCTTCCCTGAGTTTAGCAGTCCAGTTGGCCATCTTAGAGCTAAGGTTTGTTGCAATTAAGTCTCTTCTCTATCCAGTTTGACTTTGTTTATACATTCAATCTTGGATGATGCATACTAATATGTACATGTATTCGACTTCTTGTGTGTGTGTAAACTTCTTAATCATCTTTCTACTTTTAGCTGATGTCTTGTTACATTACATTACATAAGGAAGAAACGAAAAGTAATGGGATACTTTTCGGTGAACTTGCATGTTTGTTTCTGCCAATCTTGAAGTTCTATTGTTGAAATTACAATTGATCAATTCAAGCTATGAATTGGTTCATTGATGCAGGAGGGTTAGTTTATGCAGTGCAGCTTTTGGTTGAAGAGTTTTCTTTCTATGATAATTTATTGAGAAAACAACATGGTTATCATGCTAAGGTCATGGCAATGTGAGAGGCCTCTCAAATTTTTTGGATATGAGTTTATACAGCTTTGAAGTAAAGATTTTTGGATCTTCTTTCAATATATAGGTGTATAGTGGTCTAGTATTGAAGATGAATATATAGATGTTTAGTGGTCTAGTATTGAAGATGTTGGTTTAGAAAGGTATTTTGTAGGTTATGGATGGTAAGTCTGCATGATTATGTGGCAGGAAATTAGAGGAAAATTGAATATGGAATTCATGACAGCAGTGATAATAAGGTTAAATAGCTTGGAAGCTAGAGTTTTTTAAATTTCTTTCATTGTTCTTGTATAAGAGCTTATGCATATAATCCTGAATTGTGTTGTGGATATTAGGCGGCATGGGTTGCAGGACAGTATGCCCATATTAACTTCTCGGACCAGAACAATTTTCGTAAAGCATTGCACAGTGTTGTTTCTGGGATGAGGGATCCAGAACTTCCTGTTCGTGTTGATTCAGTTTTTGCATTGCGCTCATTTGTTGAAGCTTGCAGAGGTGTATATCTGATAATGTTCCTTTTTTTATGTTGTATTTTTGTTTTCATTTTCATTTATCTAATTTCTGAAATGTGGGGTTGCAACTTGATTATTTGTTCATTGCAGATCTTAATGAAATTCGTCCAATTCTTCCTCAATTGCTTGATGGTATGTGATTCATTAGCCTTTGCTATGTATTTTTAACAATCATTATGCCATTGGTTCAATGTGATTATTTTTTTTCTTCAGAGTTCTTTAAACTTATGAATGAGGTTGAGAATGAGGATTTGGTCTTCACCTTGGAGACTATAGTGGACAAGTTTGGGGAGGAGATGGCACCTTATGCTCTTGGTTTATGCCAAAATTTGGTAATATTTTCTTTTCTATTTTTTAAAGACATTTTGAAGCTTAGAATGTGTTTTCTTGAAAACACTCTTTATTTGTTAGGCTGCTGCATTTTGGAGGTGTATGAACACTGCTGAAGCTGACGATGAAGCTGATGATCCTGGTGCTTTGGCTGCAGTTGGTTGTCTGCGTGCTATTAGCACAATTCTTGAATCAGTTAGTAGGCTTCCTCACCTTTTTGTTCAAGTTGAGCCAACCTTGCTTCCAATAATGCGGAGAATGTTGACAACTGATGGCCAAGGTAGGTGTAGGTTACTCCAATCTTGATTGCTGTTCTTTTTGTTTTGTTCAGTTCCTCATTCAACTCATTTATGTATCGTCATAAATTTCTGCAGAGGTTTTTGAAGAAGTTTTGGAAATTGTGTCATATATGACATTTTTTTCTCCTACAATATCTATGGATATGTGGAGTCTTTGGCCATTGATGATGGAAGCATTAGCAGATTGGGCCATTGATTTTTTTCCAAGTATGTTTTGCTGTATTATGCCTGCTTTAGCATCGCATTTAAAGAATATTTCATCTTTTTTTTTTTTTGGATCTGTCTTTTAGCTGTGATCCAACATATTGAAAAATTCAATTATTCTACAACTCCCAAATCTAAGTAAGCATGCAGTCATTATATGTGAAGAATGAACTAATTATTGTTGATAAAGTATTATTGGCGATGAGGTTAATTGTAATTTGTGATACATGTCAGCAGTTTGTGTTTTTCAATGTTCAATAGTGTGTTATAGTAGCTAGCTTTTATGTTTTGTGGTGAGGACTTGAGGCTTATGAGGTTCTACATTCCCTTTCTTCCTGCTTTTAAGATATGTATTGTAGCATGATAAAAGTGGAATGATATTTTAACAAGATATTACATTTTGAAACCACATTTTTAAATTCTTGATAACATGCAAAATTGAACAGCATGCAAGGGCATTGCTGGTTGATGTTGCCTATACTATTCTGCTTTATGTAGATATCCCTATATGATAATTCTTTTGGTAAATATTTTTGCCAGATATTTTGGTTCCTTTGGACAACTACATATCCAGGGGAACTGCACATTTCCTCTCATGCAAAGAGCCAGACTACCAACAAAGCCTTTGGAATATGATTTCATCTGTGAGTTGATATGTGCATGCCTTCAACTCCTGTTTTGATTTTTTTCATCTCTATTTTGCTTTGAAAATCTAGTTGCGAACTTGGATGTTATATCAAGTTTCTTTTGGTTTAAAAAGAGTTTATATTGGTTTTTTAAATGTCTTCAATTTTCATGTTCTTATTTATTTCATCACTTGGATGAGGTCTAATGCCTGTTTTTGCAGATCATGTCAGATAAAAATATGGAAGACAACGATATAGAGCCAGCCCCGAAGCTCATTCAAGTAGTTTTTCAGAACTGTAGAGGGCAAGTTGATCGGTGGGTTGAGCCATATCTTAGAATCACAGTTGAGCGCTTGCGTCGTTCTGAGAAATCATACTTAAAATGTCTCCTCATGCAAGTGGTAAGGAGTAATATGTTAACTTATTGCTTAATCAGAGATCCATGTTCTCCATAAATTTAGTACTCTTGTGATTTTGAGAAATAATAATTGCTTGTATTCCTCTGATTTTTTTTTTTACATATGTTTTCTTTTGCTGCAGGTTGCTGATGCTCTTTACTACAATGCGGTTTTGACACTGAGTATATTGCAAAACTTGGGTGTTGCAACAGATATCTTTGGTCTCTGGTTGCAGATGCTGCAACAAGTTAAAAAAAGTGGTATGCGTGCTAACTTTAAAAGGTAATTTTAAATTTGTGACTTACCTCACCTCGTATTTTCTCTTCTCCGAGTTTCTGTTCATTACAAGTATTATATAAATGATTTTCATGTTGCAGGGAACATGACAAGAAAGTTTGCTGCTTGGGTTTGACTTCTCTATTGGCTCTTCCAGTGGATCAATTATCAGGGGATGCTTTAGAGCGTGTTTTTAAGGCAACCCTTGATCTCCTAGTTGCTTACAAAGATCAAGTTGCAGGTATATATATCTCTCTCTCTGCCTTTATTTTTTCTACACTATTATATAATTTTATGTAATAACATGCATTATGTTGTTATTGATGGGCAGAAGCTGCAAAAGAGGAAGAAGCTGAAGATGATGATGACATGGATGGTTTCCAAACAGATGATGAAGACGAAGATGTTGATGGATCTGACAAGGAAATGGGAGTTGATGCCGAGGATGGTGACGAAGCTGACAGCCTTAGACTTCAAAAATTAGCTGCACAGGTGTGTGAATTTACTGATTTTTAGTATTGATCCTTGAAGAGATCATCTGTGGTAGTCTCAGTTTTGGTTCCAAATGTCTCAACTTTTTTTTCTTTGCCGTAATTAAGTAGGTACAATTAAAATATTTAATATTTTTTTTTTAATGTACTCCTACCTTAGAACCCTGCATCTAAAACGGACAAGGGAACAGGCTAGGGAAAACTACAGAGTGCTCAAAGTTTTTACTAAAATTACACTGACCTGTGTAAATTCCAAATATTTCTCTTCGTCAGTTGTTGAAACAAAATATCCTCCAAGGGGCACATTCAATGATGGAAGTGTGCAACTTAACTTAATACATGCACAAGGCACTATACAGCCAAAAAAATGGGTGAAATTTCAATTTCCCTTGCATTTTGGAGTTGTATTTTATTGAAATTTCACAATGTAGGGTGTCAATGTTGGTAGTGTTAAATTGAGAATTTAGAAATGAAACCTGAATGAACAACCTTCTGTTGACTTCCTTACGCACACACACAAAGGTTCAGTACGGCAGAGATCTACAGCTAGTGCTATTTGCCTTCTTACTTTCTTGCTTGTCAAATGATTAGTTGCTCATATTCTAAATCCATTCATCAGTGTTGCCATGAGGTGTAACTTGATATATGGTGGATACAGGCAAAGTCTTTTCGCCCAACTGATGAGGATGACGATGACTCTGACGATGACTACAGTGATGATGAGGAGTTGCAATCGCCTATTGATGATGTGGACCCTTTTATTTTCTTTGTAGATGCTGTAAAAGGTAGGTGAAAGTCTCTAATTTATTCTTAAATCTTTTTGGGTTTTCTGATGTGCTCTTTCCCTGATGTTCTGTTCTTCTGAAACCCACCCAAGCCATGCAAGCGTCAGATCCATCAAGGTTCCAGAACCTTATGCAGACTCTCGACTTCCATTATCAGGCGCTTGCAAATGGTGTTGCCCAGCATGCTGAACAGAGGAGAGCAGAGATTGAAAAGGAAAAACTGGAGAAGGCATCAGCTGCTATAGCTTCATAATTCACAGATCGATTGTCATGGCATGGCTAAAATTTTGCTTCCTTGGATGTCCCATTTCTTTGCTTATTCCATTCATTTTTGTAATGGTGGTTTAGGGGAAACAAATTTGTTTCTTGTCCATTCAGATTATTTGGTTAGTCTGATGGGTGTCATGATTGTTGGTGAGCCTCAAGAAGTTTTCGCGTTGGGTGATTTGGGTTCCCTACAGCATGTAAAAATGAGAGATCAGGAATTCTGGAGCTGCACTTCCTCAGATTCTTGATTTGGCTTTGGTTATAGTCCGGTGAGTCTGGCTGTTCTATGGCAGAATAAGCCTGTACTCAACCTATTTGTGTTTTTGCTGTTTAGCTGTCCTTTCTCCGTGAGGCGTACCATTTCTTTGGGTTAAGATTTCATTTTACCGAGTATTTTGTTTAGCAAACCCTTGGATCTGCTTTCAGTTGCTCGATAGCAGTTAGGGTTCCATGCATACCGAGTCTCATTATTTATTGCCATTTTTATACAGGTGAAAAAACATAAACAACAAAAAAGAGTATGTAGGTTGGTTGATGGCTGTATTCATAATTTTTGGTTGGGGTAGTGGGCTACAAATTTTTTCTCCTGACCATCCCAATTTCTGGGGTGCTGTCTGGGTATATGTGTAATATTGGTTTATTTGCGGGTCGAGAGTTCTGGTTTCGGTGCAGAGGGCTTAGGAAGTCAAGCTTGCTGCTATTGTAAAACATCAAATGTTTATTCTTTTATACATTTGTGGATTAACCAGGAAAAAATTGTTGCTACTTTTTCTGCTTTATTGCTCTGTCCGGTAGCAAGCTATTGGAATGTGAAAGGCAAATTGCTAGGAAGCAAGTTACAATTGAAAACAATACATGACAAGGAACATTACATGTTGGACTTATTTGAAGGGAATGCAAAATTATTGTTGTGAAGAAATTGTTAAATAATAATCAAAAAATTATTTGAAATAGACGATGTTGTCACGGTAAGAAGATATAGATATTTACATTGATTTCCGATCTATTCGCTAGAGTATGCAAACGCTGGTCATTTACCAAAAAAAAAAATGTAAATGCAGCCTCTTTCATTTTTTTATTTTATTTTGATGGACGAGTAGTCACTTCTGAGATTAAAACAATAAAATAATATATATATTTTTTAGGGATAATTTTACAAACACCTCCTGATTTTTAGTATAATATCAAATTAGACTTCCAGGTTTTGAAAATTCTTTAAACACCCTCTGCCGTTAGTGAAATTCTGTTAACTTTAACTGCAAAAGGGCATAACAATCATTTTATATAAAAATTTCTAAAATAATTCTAAAAATTTAATTTTATATTTTCTCTCTCTTTTTATTTTTTTTTTCTTCTTCTTCTTCTTCTNTAGAAAATCTGGTCTCAGAAAAAAAAAAATTATTCTTACCTATGAAGATGTCATTTTAGAATATTTGCAAAAATTGTTATATGATTTTAAAAAACACAAATTTACCCAAATTCTGTCATAATTTGGGTATAAATGATATTAATCGAACACAGGATCATTTTTTGAAGAACAGTGACTTCTACTGCTATATTATTTTCACATGAACATATTAACCCTTTAAATAATGTTTTTTAATATCTATTCATTTTCGATTTGTCCTTTACTTTGCTACTAATTGTCAAGCATGGAAAAAACAAAAACCAAAAAGAGATCAGAGATCTTAATTTTAATATGATACATCAAGATTGTAATAGTTACAAAATTATACTTCTTCTTTTTTTATTAAAAAATATATGCATATATATATGTACTTTTTAATAAAATAAAAACTGATATAGTCTTTAGTACACCAATGTAAGAAAAATGTAGGCCACGTGTCATTAGCATATTTATTTCAAAAGAAAGCGTGAAAACCGCAAATCACGATCATTCCCTGTCTGTCACTCTCCCTCTTCGTCTTCTCTTTGACAACCTGAATATTGTTTTGTGGTCTGTGAAAAACCAGGTCAGCGAGCTTCTTTACTTTTCGTTTTTACTTTTTCATTATATATATATATGTATTTATATGTATTCTATATAAATAAAATGGTTTGAGGTTTTTGGGTTTTAATTTCTTTTGGGTATTTCGTTTTGTGCTTGCGGTTCTGGGTTTTTATTGAATTTGAAATTTATTTAGGTATTTTAATGCGTAGTTTTTCTGCAGGATATCTATCTGACCATTTTTTTCAATTTCTTTTATTCCTTAATTTTGTCCTTTTTGCGTATTACCAATTATAACATTGATTTTTTCTAAAAATATTTACATTTTTAACCAAATTATAAATCTATGAGAATTCATAATGAATAAATATGAATGTTATATGTGTGTATATATATATATTCATGTAAAATTGTGCTAAGGTGAGGATAGCCGCAACTCTTTTAAGGTGAGATTTTGATGTGAATATAATCGGACGGTTCTAGGCAATCATGCCCACTTATCCTCAAATTAAAAAGTTAAGAAATTTTTTTATGTGCCGGACTCTATGTATGTATATATGTGTGTACGTTGACCTTCAATTTTAAAATCTGTTTATGCCCATAGACTGATCAATTTCTGTTTCAGAAAGAAGTGGGTTTTTGGATTTCGCAAAAATGTTTTTGAGAGTTGAATAGTGCTTTACTACTCTTCATTTACTTTACGTTTTTGGCCTTGAATTCCTTTCATTTAGTCATACAGATCTTCTATCTGTCTGAGGACGTGCATTGAATTTCTTCCAAATTTCAGGATCATTTCAGAATAACTGGCGTAATTGATACAGTAAAGTGTACTCAGTAGGATGTTATATATATACATACATATATTCTGATAAAGAAGTGGATAAATCATCTTGGGATTTTATAACTATGGCAACAAAAAGAGTAAAGGGTGACTTTGGAGGAAGGGTAAATAATGAGCTTCTTACTGTATCTGGAGACCGAATATCTCAATTACCAGATGATCTCATATATCATATTTTCTCATTCCTTCCCACCGTTTATATTGTCCGTATGAGTCTTATTTCCAAGCGCTGGAGACATTTGTGGCTTTGTACTCCCTTTTTATACTTCGAAGACTTCTGTAATATTACCTTTGACAAGAAGGTGAAGAAACAAGATATGGTCTTAAATTTTGCCACCAACTTTTTTAGATGTCGTGAACTATGTATGAAAATTCCAGATCCGCTCATAGTAAGTTTTAAGTGTGACACTACTTATAGTTTTGCAAGCTGTGGCATTGCTACTAGACAAATAGATGAATGGTTAAGCTTTGCTGTTCAAAATAAAGTGAAGCAGTTAGATCTCCATGTCAAGCAGTATCGTTTACCTCAATCCGTTCGCAGTGCAAATTCACTAACTGTCCTGAAGTTAAGTGAGGTGAAGTTGGTGGTCCCTTTTCCACCATCCTTTCCCTCTTTGAAAGTTCTTTCTTTGATGTGTGTGGATTCTGATAATAAGTCACTTCAAAATCTTATTTCAGGATGCACTATCATTGAGGAAATGCTTTTGTCAGGATCTAGTCTTGGAGACATGGATTTTACTGTTAGTGGAACACTTAGAAGTCTCTCATTATCTCGTGTGGATCTTACTGATAAATGGTTGAGCGGTTTAATTTCTGGACTTCCTATCCTTGAGAGATTAACTTTAAAATGCTATAAGTTGAAAAACATTAGCCTCTGCAGTCACAGCCTTAAATTTGTTTCCATTGTGTCATTGAAGAGCATTGAGGCTGCATTTAGAACGCCAAATTTAGTTTGGTTGAAATTTGCATGTGGTTCTGACCACTCAATCATTTCGGTTGAAGCTCCCAATCTGTTAGAAGCTAATTTGTACTTTGCTTACCGATATATGGACGAAACTTCGTATTCTGCTCTTGTACGTTTTCTTTCAAATCTGAATTTCTCAAA
Source organism: Ochetophila trinervis (assembly GCA_003254975.1). Lineage (NCBI taxonomy): Eukaryota > Viridiplantae > Streptophyta > Magnoliopsida > Rosales > Rhamnaceae > Ochetophila > Ochetophila trinervis. The sequence continues at coordinate 90,025 of QANX01000529.1, forward strand.
GAAGATCAAGCTGAGTATTTGGACGGAAGAGGTATTTATAATTGCTTAGGTTCATTAAGTCAAATTTTTTCATATTCAAGGTTTTGATGAATGATTCAAGTTGCTCACTGATTAATTGTCTTTTTGTCGTTGTTTTAACTTTTGTAGGTTCTCATATTTCCAGAAACAATAAGAAAGAAATGCCCTTCTCCTTTACCTAATTTGAAGCATCTCAAGGTGAATTCATATAATAGGTTGACTAAAAATGCCGAATTGCAGGATTCTTTGCGTTGGTGTGCACCTTCTGTAGAGATTCTTGAAATAAGTTGACAGTAGGAGGGTTAATATCTACGGTTGGTTGACTTGCATATGGTACAGACTACAGAAAATTAGTTAGTAATGTATATAGTTACATCAACTTTGTGCATATATGTGTGCGTGTGTATATATATATATATATATTTTTTAAATAGATAAATTTCATTTACTTTTTTTTCTTTTTTTAACAAGATTATGTTGACCATCTTTTTTGTTGTTATTTTCAAGTTTACAAAGTTATTATCTGTTTTACTTTCTATTACCTTTCTCTAGTTATAAATTGTAATCCTCTAGTTTTTCTAGAATTCAGGTTACTTTTGGTTAGTATAATTTTATTGTAATTAAATATGAGAAAAATTGAAACAAGGTCCAATAGTACAAGCGTGAGTTATCTTATTTTCTTTATTCATGGAGGACCCCAAACGAAAGATAATGTCTTGAGAATACATATTTGTAGAGATGGACTTTGACCCTTTTTTTGCAGGGTTTATTTAGTAATTTTGCCTTGGAGCATGTTTTCTTAATATTCTTTTTTCGTCAGACTTATACAATATGAAAATCCAGCAGCTATAGTAGGAGATGATGTTCTATGCATTGAAGGCCAAACTTTTTACTTTTATTTTTTTAATGCACTTTTACATGATGTTCTATGTGCAATTTTCGATTCTTGTAATTTGCAAAGAGCAAGGCCATAGATACTAAATTGAATGTTTTTATTTTTATTTTTATCAAATTATGTATCAAATGATGTGATAACATATTAATGGTTGAAAAATTATAATAAATTAGTGAAAACTAATAAAATGTTACCAAATATTTTTGATAAACGGTTTGGTATGCCTGACATTATTGATTCCGAAATGGTGCTTAAAGAACAAAATACAGCATAAAAAGATCCTATATTAGTACTCTGCCAGAGTTTTTTTTTTTTTGCTGGAAAGTACTCTGCCAGAGTTTGGGCTAAATTGTTATCGCTTGATATTTCAATTTGTTCCTAATATTATCTATTTTCGTATTATATATTAATAATTTTTTCAACACATTGAATTCATGTTAAAAAAACATTAGAATTGATAATTCATTAAATTATATAGTTTGATTCCTTAAATTCGTTTCATTCTATTCCCAAAACAGATTTATATGTGGATTATTTAATATATATACTTGATTATTATAAGGTGACAAGGAAAAATAAAAATAAAAATACTGCTTCTAGAAATATGATCTTGTTATGACTTAAATCTAGTTCCTTGCAATAAAAGAATTCAAAAACAAAAAACAAATTGCTTGTTGGTAACATTTATGTTTTTATTTTCAATTTTTTAAAAGTTTTATTTTAATTATGTATATTTAAATGATAGTTAGGTTTTTCATTTAAATACAAATGCAAAGGGAAAAAAATCAATTATTATATATTTACTTGTTTTGGCTTTAAAGATTAATATATTTTTTTTTTGAAAAAACTTTAAAGATTAAGTTAGATTACTAACATTTTTTATTGCAATAAAATTTTGAATCTTTGATATTATTTTCAAATTCAGTGCTTATAACAACAATATTAAGTTACTGATCTTTTGGTCACAAAATTATATTGTGTAAGAAAAAATGTTGAAAATACAATACTTCGTGTTGAAGCAATTCTTCGAATAAAAACGACGCCGTCTTCTTCCGATTCTTCTATCAAAGAATGGCGGCCTCGTAAAAAGCATTAGTATCTTTTCATTGTGTTCCTTGTCTGAAATGTTGAAAACCCAAATAGAGTAGTAGTTTTCGTTGTACTCTCTCACGATCATTCTCTCTCTGCCTCTCAATCATGGCGGTCGATTGCTACTCTTTCAGTATTTAGTTTCCTCAATCATGAAAAATCAATCAGCTTCTTCAATTTTTGTTTTGTTTGTTTGCTGATGTAAATTATTTGACTTTTAGGTCTTTTGGGCCATTCAGTCATTTTAATATCCCTGAGGTTAGTGGCTTCTTCAATTTTTGTTCTGTTTGTTTATTTATATAAGTTATTTTGAGTATCGGGTTTGAATTTATTTTGGGTATTTTCTAACTTGAACCTGAGACTGGTAAGTTGAACATCTTCAATTTTTGTTCTGTTTGTTGATATAAATCATTTTGGGTTTGAATTCCTTCTTGGTATTTGATAATTTCAATCTTAGGCAGGTCAGTTAGCATCATCAATTTTTGATCTTGTTTGTTGATATTAATAACTTGAGTTTTGGGTTTAAATTTATTTTGGGCATTTAGTTAATGAGCATCTTCACTGTTTTTTCTGTTTGTTGATATAAATATTTTGAGTTTTGTGTTCGATTTTTTTTTTTTTTTTTTGAGAATTTGATTTTTAGGCAGTTAGTGAGCTTCTTTGATTTGTTTTTTTTTTTTTGATTCTGTGTTGATATATGAACAGTTTGAGTTTTTAGTTATAAATTCCTTTTTGGTTATTTTTGAAGTTTCTTCTAGATATTTTCATCTGAGTTTGTGGGCAGGAAGTTTCTTCAAAACCACATTTCATACCCTCGCTCTAAAACAGAGTCCATATATCTAACCTTTCCACAATTCCTTTTTCTTTTTTTTTTTGTCCCTTTTTTATCATATTATTTACCCTTAAAACAAGTATTTAAATCCAATAACAACTGATTCCCTTTGGAATAAAGAAAAATCTTTTTAAGTATCACTTTTCATATCATTAAAGTGTTACATATATGATATATCTGTTTATTGGCTTCATTTTTTAAATCTATTTATGCAATAAGACCAGTCCTTTTGCATTTCAAAAAGAGTGGTCTCATATTTTGCACAAAATGTTTTGAGTGTTTCTGTTTTTATACTTTGTTTCCTTATACTATGGAGAATCTTTTTGATAATTTTATAATAACCGGTGATTTAGTTTGCATCGACTGTAAAAGGTGTTGTAGATATTCTGATAAAGAAGTGGACAATCTTTTCAAGATTTAATAACCATGGCAACAAAAAGAGTAAAGAGAAACTGTGGAGAAAAGGTAGAAAGGGAGCCCAGCATCATGGCTGAAGATCGAATCTCGCAATTACCTGATCCTCTCATACATTATATTTTCTCATTCATTCCGACCATTCATCTTGTTCAAATGAGTAGTCTTTCAAGGCGCTGGAGACGGATGTGGGTTTCTACTCCCTTTTTATATTTTGACGAATCCAATGATGTTACTTTCACCAAGAAGGTAAAGAAAGGAAATATGTTCCTAAAATTTGTGGGCAACTGTTTGAGATATCGCAAGCTATTCATGGAACCAGATATGTTCATAACAAGTTTTAAGCTTCATCACTCATATTTCCAACTCGGACGCGTTGGTGCTCGACGAGTAGATGGTTGGGTGAAGTTCGCCATTGCAAGTAAAGTGAAGGAATTAGATCTTCATGTGGGAGATTACTGCATTCCTCAGTTCGTTTATACTGAAAGTTCATTAACCCAACTCAAGTTTCATGGTTTGAAGTTTGAGGTCCCTTCACTTTCAACCTTAAGTTCATTAACTCAGCTTGACTTGAGATATTTGAAGCTGGAGGCCCCTTTTCATTCAAAGTTTCCGACTTTGAAAGTTCTTTATTTGATCGATGTGGAATCTGATTATGAGTCACTTCAAAATCTTCTTTCCGGATGCCCTATTATTGAGGATTTGCATTTACACCAATTAACAAAAATTGATTGTCCTCTACGCGAATATCATTATTTGGATATAAGCTGCATAGATTTTCCTGCTAAAACACTTAAAAATCTCTCATTATCGTCTGTGGTGTTTAGTGATCTGGGGTTGGAAGGTCTAATTTCTGGGCTTCCCCTCCTTGAGAGATTTACTTTAGCTTATTGCTATAGAGTAAAAAATCTTAGCATCCATAGTCATAGCCTGAAATATTTATCCTTTACTGAATATTTTTATATCATAAATGCCACATTTAGAACACCTAACTTAGTTCATTTAGACTTGAAATTAAGATCTTTTGGCATGTCAGTCATTTCCATTGAGGCTCCCAAACTTTTCCAAGCCAATTTGAGACTTTCATATAGTTATAAATCTGCTGATCTTGTACATTTTCTTTCAAATCTTTGTGGCTTGAAGAAGATGATGCTGTCGATGTTTTGCGAACAGGTATTTATAATTGCTTAGTCTGTTTATGTTATGAGTTTTATTTTCACAATTTCTAAGTACAAGGTTGATGATTAATGATACAAAGCTGTTGTGGTTAAATTTTGCAGGATATGATTTTTCCAGAAGATATGAGAAATACATTGTCTCCTCCCTTGCCTAATCTGACGCATCTCGATGCGACCATATACGGTGATCGTAAGAAAAACTCAGAATTGCAGGATTTTCTAGTTTGGTGTGCACCTTCCATTGAGACTCTCATAATACAAGGAAAATCGTCTTATTATTGGTATAATACTTAAAAACTGTATTTGTAACTTGTAAAGTTATAATTCTCCGAGCTCGCATATTTTTGCTCTGTTTGCTACCTGTGATTACTAAATGTTGCAAATTTGGGACCAAATTCAAAAACTTTAAGAGAACCTTATTTTTGTTCTTTTTAAAAATAGAAATTAGAAAAATACTAATTATCTAGTAGGGAACCAAATTCAAAAACCCTAGTAATAATGTAAAACTTGATAAATTTTAATTTACAAATTAGTTTTTGCAAATTATGAAAAGAGAATAAAAAAAAAAAAAAAAAAACAGGATTTAAAAAAAAAAAATTTGTTGGGAAGCACTCTGAAGACTATTGGAAATCACTTTTCATACATTTTGCATTTGTAAATATTATTGTAAAATTGAATAAGATTGAGAAATTGGTTAAAATATCTTAGAACTTGATATGAAAGTGTTGTAATTAGTAAAACTGTCAAAAATTGTGTTATGGAAAAAAAGTTTGTATCCACGTTCGTCAAAGTAGAAGCTCGCGTTGGGGGGTGTGTGGAAATGCAGGCAAAAAGAGATTGATCGAAGCATATGTAACTGTCTAGAGGCCTGCTTGAATTCTCTTCGTTGTGTGAGATAACAAGGTTGACAAGTTAAGGGCAGCTTACAAGATATTCAAAAATTGAGGTGTCCCTAAAGCTAAAACACATGTTTTATCCAAACAGAGAAATGAAATATATGCACCTTTGGATTGGAGTTTCTTTGGTCCATCCATTCAAGCAACAAGAACTTTGGGTGAAACAAGATTGCCAAGATGTGGTCAAGTGTTCACTCTCAATCTTTGGTGCCATAAGTTAAGCAAGGGAAATTTTATAGGGCAAATCTTTTATTTGGAGTTTCACTATGAAATTTTTGAAAAGTGTTATTTTATTATGGATAATGTTACTAAATTATAGATAAATATAACTCTGTTATAAATATTACAATATTATTCTATAAATGTTATTTTATTATTGATTAATTACTGCAGAGGCTTTGCCAGTTAAGTTATTCAGGCTAAGATTTGGAATATTCAATATCTCATTGATCAAGATTTTCTGGAAAATAGGACATACTAGGATGGAAGTTTTGGATTTGATTTGGGATTTACAACGAAGATTTTGAAATTTGGGTAAGAAGAAAATTTTCCATTTGATGATGATTAATTATGATGTTTCTCAGTATATTGATTTTGAAATTTTATTTAGCAGATTTTGGATAATTTTAGGCAAGGAATGAGTGTTGAAAAGAATTAATTAAAGTGGTTTGGATTTGATTTAAATTTTTAATTCGGCTAAGATGCAGGTCATAAAGAAGAAGATTTAATGAATGGAATAAATTTGGAAGGGAAGGAAGGCATAAGAAGTGGTGTCGACTACTTGGATCATTGATTGCACAGCGAGGAAAGCTTAGAGTCATCTGTGCTTGGATAATGTTATCCTAGTGAATATTAATTTCCATAAAATTATCTAGCTTTTTATTAATTGTTGGAAAAAAGGGTCTCTCCCTTTGCAAGTCCATTGATTATCATGCATATCATTAAAATATTATCAATTTTGAAGCTGCTATTACTATTACACTTTTTGCCAACCCTTAATGAAGAGGTCAATGGACAATGGATATAGGATGTTTCATTAAATACGTTGAGTTTGAAAATTTTAATGTTTGTTTATGTTCAGAAGGACGAAAAACTTAAAAAAAAGAATCTGAAAAAAAATAAAAAGAAGAGATAATAAAGAAAATCAAAACATCAATGGTAATAATTGAAAATTAACTTGCACTGTACAAGCATATTTATCTTTTTATCCTATATTTTAAGGCAATATTTGCCAATAAAATTTTCAAACGAATTGTGGTCCTACAGTGTACAATACTTGCCAATAGGCGATATTGCAAGGATGGTGATGGACAGGGAATGGAACAGCGCTGACTCTTCTGACTCCCTTCAACAATGACAACCCAAGATAAGAAGAAACAAAAGCATCAATGGTTGCATATTCAACTTGTTCATCAGAAAGTTTCTCCGCATCCCACCGACTCAGAGTTACATGTTTCGGCTTCTCCATATGCTTTCCAATCAACTCCATGGCCAGCCTTTTCAACCCTCTTCTTCTAAAATCTTCAACCCCAAACTTGTCAGCAGCAACTTGGGCCAAATCCATAGTACTCGCAACTCTCAGACACAATTCTTCAAACAGTTTGTCTGCATCTTCTTTAACCCCAACACCCACAAACGTAAAATCTGGAAAAGCAAGAAAAGTGCGCAGAGATTCGGGAATGGAGTCGGCGTGGAGGAGCTGGAAGATCAAACATCTAGTGCCGACACAGATTTGAAGGATGGCAACTGGGTTTCGTTTCTGGGTCGGAAAGTAGGGACGCCATTCAATGTCCAGACCCACAACGAGATTTGTCCTTCTTCTACAATGGATGTCATAGATTGTTGAAATCCATTCGTCAACTGCTTTAGCAGAAGCAGTCACCGTCGTCAGGATTTTCGCACCACAAAAATCTATGCTATATGAATCCATAGCATCAAACAGCGAAGCAGGAGAGAATGCACTGATCAAACAAAAAAAAAGGAATTTGGAGATCTTTTTACGGTTTTCTTTGTGTTCAAGTCTTGCATATAAAATTATTCATCAAAGAAGTCTTATATATAAAATTGATTAGAGGGCTAAATCCAAATCCAATTAGGAAAGTAAGAATTTAGAGATAGTTGTTTATTTTCAAATTGTTTCTTAAATCCCAAGTGTTATATTGACGACTATGGCTCTTATTCACTCGGACCAGAGAGAGAATCAGGATTTTCATTAGTAGTTTCCTAAATCATAACTATCTTTGCTCATTATTTAAATTGGTTCATTTTTAATTAGATTTATCTTATTAACTATTTATTTATATCTAAATTATTAATATTAATATGCTAATTAATAAAATAATAATATATGTGCACTTGGTAAATATTTTAATAGACTAGATTATTCTTCTAATATTGTTTTTTACAAAGTAAATGCAAAGATGAGACCAAATTCAAAAATCTAAGGGGATCTATTTTATGTTTTCAAAAATATTATTTATCATAATTGGTGACTAACTACTAATGTGATTCATATGTTGTTTTACAATGTAATTGGCTATTCCCAAAAAAATTAATTTAAACTGATTATATTTTTTTCATATAAAATATATATATATATATATATAATTAATTAATTGCATCCAATTAGTATTTGTCAACTCAATATAGATTACTAGTGATAAATGTCAAAATTCTTTTTAAAAATAGAAATTAGAAATTTCTATTAGATGTTCTAATCTTGAGTTTTTGCACAGGAAATTTCTCTATTTCATACCCTCGCTCCATTTCATACACATTTAAATTTGTCCCTCAGATTTTTTTGTAGTGTTTTAATGTTTGTATGCAAATGCGTAATTGAGCGAAATAAATAATATACATACACAGCAAACATTAATTGACAAGGAGAGGAGCAAAAGCATACATATGAACCTTTTTATTTTATTTTATTATTTTTATACCAAAATACGATCAATTTGGATGATGATTCATGCACAGTTCAAATTCCTCTTGTTCGCAAATGCGCCTGTTGAATTCCTGGACAGGATATCTGCATGCAAGTATTGCTTTGACTCCACATTTTAAAGATCGTAGCTGTTTTTTAAGGCCAGCAAGCAACGAATCCAGACAGCGAGGAATACGTTTAGCAGAAGCCTGGTGATAGAGATCTTCTGCGGGGACATTATTAGACCAAATTTGAACGGTTTTGGATTCATTGCCAAACACAGCAGCTATCAACACCATCATTGCCACTGCTAATACAACAATTTGTCTCTTCATCTTTTTTTTTCTAACAATATTATGTATTATAACCTAGCTCTTGGCCTCTTCTCTTCTTTTATTGTTTTTTTCCAAGGAAATGTCCATAAGAATCAAATTTATATCCCAAACCTCGATCAACTTAAGGAAATGTCCAAGGAAATGACATGTTTAAGTATTTTAATTTTGTCTCATCCAACAGTACTAAAGGCAGGAAGCAGTAAACAATATAGGGGAAAAAAAAATTTGGTGTTTGGACACCAATATGAGATATATATTTAAGGGTTTTTTTTTTTCTTTTCTTTTAAAAAAAAATATTTAAGGGTTTTTAAAAAGACAAGTATGAATTATTAGATTAGATAAATTGAAAGGCCTAGATTATTTGTCAAATAGTGAATACCTTTGTTGAAAAGCTTAGTCATAATATATTACAAATCAGTAAATTAAAGGTAGATTGGTTATTTTATAATGCAACTTGATGTGCACCATATTCTAACTTTATATCCTAATGTAATAATTGATATATATATATATATATATAGTTGTTCTGTCGAGTAACATAAAGTGGAAACATGTTGACATGTCATATTAATACTAAAAGCGTTACTTCAATTAATAAGTTGATACTAAAATCTTAGTTGGACGAATAGCAACGTCCCTTAGTACTTATATACCATCATTATTGCCCAACTTAAAGTGGGAGCTATATGTTCTCAACATACTAATGCTATGTATACATATGTATGTATATATCTATATAATAAAATTAAGGTCATTTTGAATTATGCCGCAAAGGTCAAATTTAGTTTACTTAAAGTAACATCTTTTGGCATGTCAACCGTTCCATCGAGGCTCCCAACCTCTTCCAAGCCAATTTGAGACTTTATATCAATAAATTAGCTTCAAATTATGATCTTGTAAATTGTATTTCAAATCTCCAAGGCTTGAAGTAGGTGTTTTGCTGTAGTCCTCGAAGAGGTATTCATGATGGCTTAGTTTGTTTAATATGAAAATGGGGAATATATTTAAGCTTTGTTTTGCATAGGTTGTGAGAAGCTAGAAGTAATTTTTAAGACCTTGTAATCAAGTAGAAAAAGAGAAATTAAAATAAAAACTATGCCAAATAAAACTTCAGTATTGTTTTGTCCAATAGTTCTTATTATTATTATTATTATTTTTGGTCCAATAGCTCTATTTGGAAAGCCAAAAGCTCCTTTTTGTTAAAAAAAAGAAGAAGAAGTAAGTGTATGGTTATAGTCACCAAACACTTGTAGATCCAAAAAAAAAAAAAAATTAAGCTGCTTTAAAGAATGCCACATTTTAACCTTTTCTAATTTATTTATTTATTTATTTTTTTAACTTATGCAGGAAACATAAAGACCATTTAAAACAACTTTTTTACTTATAAAACCAAACACTCATTAGTTTTTTAATTAAAATATTTTAAAAAAATTATTATGCAAAGTTTTACAGACAAAAACTCTACTTTCATCAACTATAACAAGAGACACTTAAAAATTTAGAAGATTTTTATGAAGTTAAAAGTTTAGGTGTATTCAATACAAACTTTTAAAATTTTTATAAAGTCATGGGGTATTCAATGTGAACTTTTAAAAAGTTTATAAAAGTCATGGGGTATTAATTAAGACTTTTTAAAAGTTTATAAAGTCATGAGGTATTCAATTTGTCAATGATTTTTAAAAACTTATATAAATGAAAAACTTTTTAGACAAAAATGAAAAATTTATGCTTATAAAAAGTCTTTCATTCTCCCTCAAAACTTTTGTAAACTTTTAAAAGCTTTTTAAATGATTCCAATTATTTTACTTTATTTTGAAATTCTTTCCTTTTTATCTATCTTCTTCTCCCTCTTCATCTCATTCTTTACTGCGGAATGAAAGTCTAACAAAAAAATTATGGATTTTTTTATTTTATTTTGAAATTCTTTTTATTTATTTATTTATAAAAATGCAACTTTTGATTTATTTTAATATATAAATATAATGAAGTGCAATAAAACTGTAATTGCTTTTAAAAAAGGCCTAAATGACTATTTTTCTTTATTTTTTCTTATGTTCATTTACTTTTGCTAAATATGAAAAGTATAATATGTAATATATTTTTAAATATTAAAAAATAAAAATAATATTGAATTTTGGTAAATAATTTTCGAAATATTTTTTTTATTGAGGTAATTTATATTTTTATTCTTTAAAAAAATATTTTTATTGATGTAAAATATATAACTATACAGCTATAAATATAATTATACAACTATAAAGTTTCTATTATATTTCAAAATTAATGAAAGTATACTAAAACGTTTTTTTTTTAAATAAAAATCGTTAGAACTATATAAAAATCTTTCATAACTGTGTGAAATAATATAAAAAATTTTAACATAAAAGTCTATGAAAGTTGTTCAAAATTTATAAGTGATTAAAAAAAATTATAAAATTTGTTCAAAGTCTATGAAAATCATTTAAAAAAAGTTTATAAAAGTCATTCAAAATTAAACATACTTTTATAAACTCTAAAAAACTCTTTAAAAATCTATTAAAATTTACAATATTTTGTGATTTAAAAAAGTCTTTCAAAGTCATAATTGAATATACCCCACTAAGTATGCATGTATATATTATGTAGCCAACATAAAAGGGTAATAGGTTTTATGACAATGATTAAATTATTACAATTGAAAAGAGAGATATAAAATACTTATAAATCTTGAGTAGTAAAAATAAAAAATTTATAAAAGTCATTAAAAAAAATTTATAAAAGTCATCCATACTTTTATAAAGTTTTAAAAAATATGTTAAAATCTACAAAAGTCTATAATTAAAAAAAAATTATAAACTTTTTAGAACCATCAGACAAAAAAAAAATTGACAATGGCTAGCTCTATTTTTATCACTAAGATTTTATTTTTTTTGGTAGTGTTTTAATGTTTGTGTTCAATTGCATAATTGAGTGAAAGTAATAATATACATACACCACTGACAAGAAGAAGAGCAAAAGCATATACATAAACCTTTTATTTTTTATTATTTTTATTTTTATACCAAAAATACGATCAATTTATTTCATGCATAGTTCATATTGATCTCGTTCGCAAATGCCCCTATTGCTTTCTGGGACAATATATTTGCATGCAATTATTGCTTTGACTCCACATTTTATTGATCGCAGCAGAAGGCGAGCACCATTCTCGGAATCCAGACGGCGAGGAATACGTTTAGCAGAAGCTTGCTGATAAAGATCATCTTCAGGGACATTATTAGACCAAGCTTGAATGGTTTCATTGCCAAACACAGCTATCAAAACCATCATTGCCACTGCTAATACAACAATTTCTCTCTTCATCTTTTTTCAACAATTTTATATATTATAAGCCTTCTCTTCGCCTCTTCTCTTCTTTTATTGTTTTTTTTTTTTTTTTTTTTTTACAAGGAAATGTCCAAAAGAATCAAATTTATATCCCAAATTACCTCTATCAACTGGGAGCTGTATATATAGAATTTGTATTAATATAGATAAAAATAATAATTAATGATAAAAAAAAGGGTGGTTGGTGAATGGTGCGTGATAGCAGGCACTCTCAATTAAGAAATTATAACTCCAATGACATGTTTAAGCATTTTTATTTTATGTCTCATCCAACAGCACTAAAGGCAGGAAGCAGTAAAAAAATATAGGAAAAAACAATAAATAGGTTAGGAAAAGATTGAAGAAGTAGTTTTAATTGAAAACGTCCTCACAGTTAATCAAGGGTCATGGTAACTTTTAAACTTTATGTATTAATTACTTTTTTTTTTTTTTTATGTCACAGATTGTTTTATTTCTCCTTTTCTTTTTCTTCTGAAAGATCAATTAGTGTTTGGTTAACGCAAGTTGGCCAGCTTTTTACAACATATTTTTTTTTACTCTCTCACAAATGAGCTACTTGTTCAATTGACGGTTTTTTTTTTTTTTTTTTTGGGTAATGTACCTGTTGTATTGAGATGTTAACTGTATGTAATATTTGGGCTGTATACCTTGCTCGGTCTTATAGCAAATTTGTTTTTTTAAAAGTACTTTTAATTTTTGAACAAATTAAAATTTAAAAAAAAATATTTTTTTAAAAAATTTAACAATGTCTGATAGAGTTTTCAAATGTAGATAGTTATTTTAACAATGTCAATATCATGTAGTTTGACATTTATTGTATATATTACTATTGAATTATATTTTTTCAATATAATATTTAATTATATATGAACATATTAATTTTAACAATTTATATTCATATAAAGATAAAAATAGATTTTTGTTTCTTGCATATGAGAATTAATTTGAAAACATGACACCTGGTAGGAAAGAATTAATGAGGGAGGCAAAAATAAATAATTAATTTGAAAACATGACACCTGCTAACTCATATTGTCTTTTATTGTTTTTATTAACTTTTGTAGGTTCTCATCTTCCTAAAGAGCATAAGGAAAAAATGTCCTCCTCCCTTGCCTAATCTGGAGCATCTCAAGGTGAGTGTTCGGTGTAGTAGGCCATGCAAAACTGCAGAATTGCTGGATTCTTTGCTTTGGTGTGCGCCTTCTCTGAAGACTCTTAAAATAAACAGAGAAATGGTTCTAACTATTTAATTAGGAAATTGTGGTAGGGTTTTGTAATGGAATGAAAGTGAGATAGTAATGGATACAAACCAAAAATGGTTCTCATTTATTTTCTTATTTCAAATTAGAACTCCTTTGCTTGCTGGATATGACTTCCCTTTTTTTTTTTTTTTTTTTTTT
>QANX01000531.1:0-13712 GCA_003254975.1 Ochetophila trinervis
ATACAGTGACATAGTTCTTGCAGGAAGTGAAATACCAACTTGGTTCACCAATCAATCATCGGATGAATCAATAGGCATAAAACTGCGTCCAGATTCGCTCTCTCACTGTGCTTTCGTAATCTCTGCCAAGACAAAATTTACTGTCGCATAAAAATCAACGGACAGAACTGGGGCTGTGGAATCCTACAGTGTCCCACGGAAATTGAAACCTCGGATCATCTGTGGCTCTGCTATCTGCCACGTGGATTGCATTTCAATACAGATTGGCAGAATAGTCGACGTGGCAGCGACGTAATTTGATTTTTATTTTATACAGACAGTTATGATCCTGACATGGATTTCTCTCCCTGTGGACCTTGTGGTGTCCGTTTGGTCTACGAGAAAGACATACAAGAGAATTGACCAAGAATTAATCGACACCGAATATAAGGTGGGATTGGTGATGTTGGTTTGTATACATGTGTAAGAAATTACTTTCTACAATCATAGAATTCTTAAAACATATGGAGCCAAAATTGATACGAGTGTTATATATTCTAACGATACTAGCTAATGCTTGACATAAACAATTACACACAATTAAATAGAGAAAAAAAAAATCAGAAACTAAACAAGGACATGGAAAAAACTTGCAGACTTCGAGCTTGGGGCAAAAAAATTATTTTGAATGGATATTTTTGCTCACACCATCTCTGGATGTCCCTGTCCATAAATATTTTTTGTCCATTTACACGTTACCTACACAAAAATGAATAATCAATTTATTTATTAAATTTTAAATTTTAATTTTAACCAAAAATATTTTCAGAGTAATATTATTGAAAGTAATTTAGTTAATAATAATTTACCCGATGAAACTTAATTCAATGGTTACGAAAAGTAGCAAAAAAACTACGAGGCTAATCATCATAGCATGGAAAGCCTTTTCCTTTTAGTAGTTGCCCTTTTTTTCCTTTTTTTTTTTATCAACTCAAAGATATTAATCAAATTTTTCAAAGCAATACGATGTAAGTGCATATGATTCTCTCATATAAATAAATATATATTTATTTTCTTTTTGAAAAATATAACAGAGAATAACAAAAGTTTCAATTAATTGTGTCGTGCTCTGATTCTGGACCCAATTTTAGGTAATAAGCATCAAGTTTTATTTATTTATAATATTTGTTTGTTAAAAATTAGAGTGAAAAGGGTAATATTAATTTATTTTATGACTATGCAAATGACCATAATGCATTAATGTACCCTTTTTTATTTTGTATGTTCATCCCACAATTTGTTATTTACNTTTTTTGGTATGTTCATCCCACAATTTGTTATTTACCTTTTCAATATAATTTGCCAACTAGTCTAGAATTTTAATCTACCTTTTCATGATTGCAAAATAGCTCCTAAAATAAAACTTGTACCTCAAAAAACGCAACATGCTTTTGAAGCGTGAAAGGTTAAACAATATTTTCTGATATTTTTTATTTTTTATTTTTAAGAAAAATCTTAGTTTTTATTTAGAGATTGCAACCTTTCAAGTAAAATTAAAAATAATATATAAATAATGTTAGCTTTCTTTTTTTGGTTAAAAGAAATTTTCAAACAACTTTTAAATATGAATAAGAAAATTGTAATTTTTTATTTTTTATTTTTTATTTTTTTNGGTTTGGTTTGAATAGTTTTAATGGTTTGATTTAGTTTGTTGTTAAGTTAAACCGCTATCTATGGTTTGGTTTGAATTTTTATAAAAAACTAGACCAAACTAGACCGCGCCCACTCCTACTGAGGACCGATATTTAAGGTTTTATTATTTGGAAAATAGAAAAAGAAAATTACCACATCAATTAATTTAATAAGAGCACAAAAGACGCAAAGTTGAATATATTTTAGGAATTCAAATGTTTCATGAAAACAAATTATAATTTTTATTTTTCTTAAATCAAAGGGTTTAGTTTCAAATCAGATGTGGTTTGTTTCTTTTTTAATCTTAAATCTTTACCTTTGATTCAACTGAAGAAATGGTAAAGCTCAATCCAAATATAAAAAAATAAAAGTAAAGATTAAAATATAATTAAAAAAATTAGATCATTCTGATTTGAGCTTCACTGAATTAGTATTCCATTAATGATAATTTTGTTTTTAAACTAAAACATATTATGTAGGGCGTTGCTTTCCAGGACCTGTTTTTTTCCTTTTCATATTAGCTCCGGCTCTAACTGGATCAGTTCTTTTAGTGTAACATCGAAAAGCATAAAAGCCAGTACAAGTTTTAACATGTCGTAATCCTCCTGTCCATCCTGGATGAAATCCTGCATCTTCATTGTTGGCCTTCGCATCACTCACTGCAGAAAAATTGATGTTAATTAAATTAAAGCTTTTTTTTTTTTTTTTTTTTTTGGGTAACAAGTTAAAGAGAATTATTGTTGTTAATTAAAAGTAAAATTCATATTTTACCTGCTGAGAATTCAGGGGAAATGAAAAATAGAATTACAAAAGCAAGATTTATGATCATATGGTGGAAAGACTTTCTCTGCTTTGAGTTGTAAACCATTTTTTTTTTCCTTGCTCCGAATGATTGGCTAAAAATAGTATATGTGGATCTCTTGTACATGTATATAATGAAAATAAATTAATAGATTAAAGTAAATTGAATTTAAAATATTGTTTAACTGTTTCATAGTCTGGCTCTAGGGGTACTTTTACTATAGATACAATTTTATCTTTTATTGTAAATTGAAAATCATATAGAAAATGGTTCATAACTTTGATTTGTTGAATACGCAAAATGGCCTTACCGAATGTACAAATTCACATACTTTATGGCCTTACGGAAAGTACAAATTCACATACTTTATGGCCTTACGGAATGTACAAATTCACATACTTTATGTATTCATCCAATAGATAATTAGTTAATCTTTTTAAAATTTCTAACACTCGAAGAAATATATATATATATATATGTGTGTGTGTGTGTGTGAAAATTTACATTTAATATGAAGAAATATAACGATCAATTCAAAAGCTAAAATTGAAAATATTTAATATTGAAAGTTGTTTTCATGTTAGTGAAACATCAATACAAATATTAGAGTAAAAATGAAGAAATTCAAATGGAAAAACAAAAGAGATTTCAAATGTCTTTTTAAATTCAATGACAAGTGGAACTTCTATAAGTATTTGGAGGCTAGAGCTTTCTATAAGGAGTTTTTTTTTTTTTTTAGCAAAACTCTCTCTATATATACACATAATTTTTTTTTTAATAAAAAACACATATGCCTTTGATATCAAGAGGGTGATGTAATTTAATGGATATATTCAGTAAATTACATGTAATTGAGTCATGTAACCCATTATAGCTTATGGTTTACATGTAATATTATATTATTATTATATTGAAAATATAATAAATTATATACTATAGTCATGTTTAGACAAAAATATATATATGTCCAAAAAAACAAAAAACACAATAGCCACAAGGGAACTGAATTTCCTCTGTTTTGTCAACCAAGGTCAACAAAATGCCTACACTACAAAGTTCTATATTATCCTGATCCTCTGTTGTGGCTCTGCTTTTGTCTTTCAGGTGTCTATCGTCGAAAACCCATGATTGATACAGAGCATGATAAAGTATATATTATAAGGAGCATAACTGTTAAAGGTAATTAAAATGCTTGTATAAATGCTTAATAATAGTTTAGCATGATGAAAGAGGATTCAAAAGTTCATCTTATTTGCAACCACTAAATCCAAGTAGAGAAACAGGGTTTTAATAATTTTTTTTTTTCTTTTTGGTGAATAGGGTTTTGATGAAGTTGTCCATGGGCATGGTTTTTCTGTATGAAAAATCCCCAAAAGGGCAAAACTAATTGACAATTTTCGATAGAAAAAGTATAAACTTATATATAACAAAACAAGTGCTCAAGTTTGGATTGTTGCTTACATAAAGTCAAGAAGTATACAAAGAAAAAAAAGTTAAAATGAAAACAACAAAATTCAATAAAAATGGAGGTATAAAAACGATACTGTTCGGTAGTAATACATTTTAGAACCCCTAAATCATTCAAAAAGCTTTCATATAAAAAATATATATTAAAATATAGCGTCTTTTTGTTTGTTTGTTTGGTTCCCCATAATTATAGTCAAATAACCAAGCACTTTGTCACCGAGACGAGCCTTCTTCGAGATCAAAAATCGCCAACCAATTGGACTCTCTCCCAACCTTTACACCAAATTAAAAAAAGAAAAAGAAAAAAAGAAGAAGAGGGAGAGAGTAATTGAAGAAAGTGCTAGAAATCACAAATAAGCAATACAAGAAAGAAAAAAAATTGAAAAATGTAATTTTACATGTTTTCATTAATATTCATGTAATACTTTTTACCTCTTCAAACTGAGAAACACAAACTATTTTGATCAAGAAATCCATAGCTGAGAATTTGTTTCAACTCTTCTATGTCTTTCTCATATACCAAACGATCACCGCACGGTCCACGGCACGAGTGGTCATAGAATTGTTTGCTATGAAATGAAATCTCAAGGTTTCCAGAGCTATTTTTCCACTCTTTAGGCATGTCACAACTTGGATAATAGAATACCCAAAGGTGATCTGAGCTTATGATATTTGTAGGGCAATCCACAGAAAATTCCCATTTATTGTCAACTCTTATATCACAAGAAAAAAATATTCGAAGAGCTTGGACGAAAGCACACAGCCAAAGCAAAACCAATTATGTTTTCATCTAGTTTTGCACTTATTGATGGCCCAAAAGATTGTCTGGTGAACCAAGCTGGGATTTCATTTCCAAGAAGAAGAATATCAAAATTTAAGCTCTGATTAATGGGATCCTGTGATCAAATATTTGATAGACCATCATGACGTTATTTTAGTTAGAATTTAGAATTAATATAATTCTACCCCTCCAAACTTGACACAATTTATAGTTTTTGTCAGTTTAGTTCAAATTTTACAATTTTACAAATGAATTTGATGAAATTAACCATAAACTACATATATACTTGTTGTGTACAATTAATTCCATCCAACTCATCCATTAATACGCATAGTAATATCTTGGGGCCAATAAGAAAATTTTAATTTGTAGTTTAAAGAAAAAGGGTATAGGTAAAACATGCAATACTTATATACTATAAAACCGTTATCCATATCATTGTTTTTGAAGCAAACTTATAAAGAAAGCACAATATGCGAAAGATGAATTAATTTTGACTATTAGTAATAATATATCCAAAACAAGTAGCTCTAATATCATATAAAACTACAATTTAGTATCACTATTTTTGTAAGCTCAAACTTGTGAAATTTCGCTTGTATATTTTATAATGTATATATATATATATATATATAAATAAAGAGAGATGTAGGGGAATTACCTGAAGAAATCTTTTGAGTGATACAAGTGCAGTCATTTTGCTGTCTTGCTTCCTTATCAACTCAAAGCAATCCACACAAATTGCCGAGCACTGAAATTGAGACGGCTTTAATGGATCCAAGAAGGAACTCAATGAAGAACAATACTTAGCATTTACAGCTTCTAGGCTAAATGGAAGCTGATCTGGTCCCAAACATCTTAGTTGTTGACAATACTCCAAATTGAGATTTTTAAGCTTGGAAAGTCCATTGATGCTCTGAGGTAACACGGAAAATGGATTTTTGCTGAGATTTAAATCTTCTAAAAAAGCTAAGCAAGCAAAATATTCAGGAAATGCTTCATTTGAGAGATTGGATTCACTCAGATCCAATATTTTTAATGAGAAAAAGTGATTGGAGATGGAGAAACTATTGGATTCACGGATTCAATATCATGTTTTCCATTGGACTATTTGATTCTGAAAGTCCCTCATTGATAGATTGCATTTTGAAAGGTTTTTCAATAAGAACAATATCGGAATCAAGAATGTCTAACACTTTTTATCAATTTTGGCTACAATATGGATTCGGGGATTCCATTAAAAGGGAAATTCAAGGGCTAAATGGTTTTGTTTGTTATTCAAGTCAACAAATTATAAACAAACTCACACGACAAAGACACCTCCAGCTGTCATCAAACGTCTAACATCTAAAAATCATGTACTAAAAATATATTTTCTTCCCAACATAAGAGCACCATTTTGTTTTTCTTTCTTAATCTTTTTGGATTTGAAATTTATTTTGCATTATTGCTTTCAATTTTCAAAACTAGAGAAACCTTGAGGAGCAAGCAACCACTCATCCCAATTTGATAAAAGTATTTTATGAAAGGAGAAATGTTTTCTATTTCAACGTGGTAATTAATTCTCATAATGCAGTTTCATTTATTATTATTATTATTTTAAAAAGAACTTATTTGTTGTACTGCCTCATCCCTTTTAGACTTTTTGAAGAAAATAATTGGTTGATTCATCAGTATCTTCATCTCTAGAAAATAGTGTTTATTCCTATCCCTTGGTCCATGGTTAAAAACCTTGTATTATTGTTCATCTTCATCTTAATTTGACTATGAAGAACAATTTCTTCTTTTTTAAGAACAAGTACAAGAAAATCAACAAAAAAGAAGGAAAGAAAATAGAGAAAAAAAGAAAGTATTTTTTTTATACAAGTATACAAAACCATCATCTCCTATCCCACCTAATTAATATTGGGTGGTAATTAATTTGGGTCAACTGCTTCCATGTCTTTCTGGTAGACCAAACAGACACCACAAGGTCCACAGGGAGAGACAGGGTACTCAGGCTCATAAGAATTTGTATAAAATGAAAACAAAATTACGCGGCTGTTCTGCCAATCAGTATGGAAATACAATCCACGTGGCAGATAGAAGAGCCATAGGTGATCCGAGGTTTCACTTTCCGCAGGACACAGTATGCTTCCAAAACCTCATTTCTGTCCGTTGATTTTTATGTCGCAGAAAATTTTGTCTCGGCCGACATTACGAAAGCACAATGAAAGAGCGAAACCCATCCATTTCTCGTTGCACCTAGTCGGACTTAGATTTTGGGTCATTTGTACGGATGCCCGTTTTGCGGTCATTGATTGCCCCGATGAATGTTTGGTGAACCAGGTTGGGATTTCACTTCCTGGAACGACAATGTCATATCTTCTGCTTCTACTTATTGGATCCTGTAACATTTTATTAACCAAATTTAGCATTGGTTTTAGAGTAACATCAATCTATAATATATGTATGTATGTATGTATGTATGTATGTATGTATGTATGTATGTATGTATGTATGTATGTATAGTTGTAATCACATATGGATATAAAGTTAGGATACAGTGCAAAACCATATTCCGACTGATTTGCATTGCATAGTATATCTTGATGCCATCAGGATTATATATGTATATATAGAATTTTGATAATGTTGGAAACTTACTAATGTAACAAGTGCTAAGAGTTATCATGTGTCCAACTAGATTTTCTAGAGCATTTTCAACGGGATTGTAGATTGTGAAAATAAACATAGCACACACGCGCATTTTAAACAGTATTTTAAAAAAGTTATTTCCAATAATAATGTTAATAATAAATATCAAACAAATATGATATAGATATTATGAAAGTGAATATATATTTTAAAAGCTTAAATATTATAAAGTTTCTTAAGAAGTAAATTTTTTTTAAAAAAAAATAATTAAGTGTTTCAAAAAAAAATTATTAAAATATATAATTAATTAATAATTATAATTAGTTTTTGTGCACATCTATCATTTTGAAAATAATTTTAAAATTGACTTAATAATAATTTATACTTTTTATACTTAAATAATGTTAATTTTTTCATCCACTATTAAAAATTCTCTTAGTTTTAAATTATTAATTGAAATGACCACTTTTATGTTGAAAGTATGTTAAAAAAAGATCATAACATGCATGATATAAAAATGTGGAGGTACTGAAGGAATCTTTTGAGCGATGAAAATGCTGTCGTTTTGCTATCTTGCCTTTCTACCAACTCAAAACAGTCCAAACAAGATGCTGAATACAGCAAGTGGCATGGTTCTGATGGATCCAAGAATGAGTTCAATGAAGAACAGTAATCAACCCGTACATTTTCTAGGCTGCGTGGAAGCTCTGGCCCCAAATGTCTTAGTCTTTTACAATTCTTCAGATCAAGATCTCTAAGCTTTGATAGCTTACTAATACTGGAAGGTAGTGCAGAAAATGGATTCTTGCTGAGATTCAACTCTTCCAAAAATACAAAGTTTCCAAAATCTGGAAATGCTTCATCTGAAAGATTGCTATCGCTTAAGTCCAATTTTTTCACACGACTACCTGAGATCGAATCATTTCTTACAGCAGGAGTGATCATATTCTCCACCCTTTTACACATATAAAAATCAAATCTCAATAAGACAAAGTTATAAAATTTTAATTTTGAAACAAGTAGAAAAATCAACAAGAAAAAAACAAAAAAGGACATGTATATCCATGCAATATATATGTTACCTCTTAGATGCTGAAGAACATACATCCTCTTGATGATCAAAAAACTCATCGCTGCCAGTTTGGTTGAACCTTTTTATGTCTTTCTCATATACCAAACGGACACCGCACGATCCACAGTGCGAATTGTTGTTTGTTGATTCAGCATAAAATGAAAACTCAAGGTTGCTGTAACAATTCCAATCTTCAGGGAAGTTCTCACGAGGTAGATAGAACAACCAAAGGTGATCTTCCAAAGTTTCACTTTCAACATTTGTGATAGACCTCACCATTCTAGATCTCCAATTTCTGCTTTCAAGTTCACAGTGAATATGACCATCCCGCTCAACACGAAAGCAAACAGACAGAGCAAGACCTATCCATTTATTGCTGCACCAGTTCGGATTTAATTTTATATTTATTGATGGCCCTGAAGATTGTTCCATGAACCAAGCTGGTATTTCACTTCCAGGTAGAACAATCTCAAAACTTGAGCTTGGATCAAGGGGATCCTGTAACATATATAAAACCCATCAATATTAGTATTATATAACATCAAATATATATATATATATATAGAGAGAGAGAGAGAGAGAGACAGAGACAGAGACAGAGATAAGGTGTAGAGAAACCTGAAGAAATCTTTTCAATGATGAAAATGCTGTTTTTTTGCTGCCTTGCTTCCTTACCAACTCGAAGCAGTCCACGCAAAATGCTGAACACTGTAGTTGGCATGGCTTTGATGGATCCAAGAATGAGTTCAGTGAATAACAGTGATCAACCCAAACAGTTATTAAGCTAGATGGAAGATCTGGCCCCAAATTTCTTAAGGCTTTACAATACTTCAAAGTAAGATATCTAAGCTTGGAAAGTGTATTAATACTGGGAGGTAAGGCTGAAAATGGGTTCTCACTGAGATCTAAATCTACTAAAGAAACTGTTAAAGAAAAATAGAACCAAACACCAAGAATTAACGAGGTTCACCAGATAAATCTGGCTACGTCCTCGGTGCTCTGCTTCCAGAGCCTATGCTAAATCTTTATTATGAAGAGTTAAATGTTACAACACTCGTCTACAAACTGTAAACCTTACACATACACTCAAATGAATATACACACACAGTAAAACCTGAAATCACGAAGATTTCTAAACACACAGACATATGAACAGAGTGGAAGAAGAAAGAAAAACTGAAGAACACTCAGACGAACACGAAGAACCCTAACAGACGCCTCTTTACCTCTCCGCCTCTCTGCCTAACACATTAACTCACTAAGCACACAATTTTCGGCTACAGTAATAAACATAACTATATATACGAAGCTGAGAAAACCCTAGAGATAAGCCGCGCAACCAGAAACGACACCGTTTGCTGAACCAGTGTAAGTTGACCCGAACCAATAACCCGAGAACTCAAAACGGCACCTGGTAAGAATAAAACGCAGCCTGCAAAAAACCTTTAACACAATAATAATATTAACAGAATTAAGGATTAAAACAATAATTCTCCTCATAATCCTTAAGGACTAGAAACAGATGAAAAATTTAGCACAAACTCTTACTTACATCATCACACGAAAAACAAATAAGAAAAACAAATCAGCTTACTCCAATCTGGAGTAAACTTTTGCAAGTATTAAACTTGCNCTTAGATTCATCATGGTTAAAGACGAAAGTTCGCTGGGCAAGAAACAGTGGTTTCGGCCAACAGAGCAGTTGATTATATTAATCTTTATTGTTGCATTTGCAATGCCACCGCCACAAGATAGTGTTTTGAGGTTTCCCATGAGGAAGATTGAAGGTGGTAAGTGTTCCAGACCAGTTTTTGTTACATCAAACTGCTCCAAACTCTTTAATTCCTCCAAGTCCTCTGGTAATTTGCAAAGCTTTGAACAGTTTTGAAGATTAAGAATTTTGAGAGAGTTCTAACCTTTTATCCTTCTTGGTAAAGTTTCTAGACTTATGCAGCCTTTCAGGTTGAGCAGAGTAAGCTTTCCAAGAAGTGTGATGGATGGATGAATCTCTGATAGTTTTGTGCATCCTTTAAGAATCAACTTCTCCAAATTTGGAACCATTTCAAAGTCTTGAACTTGCTAAAGCATCTCGAATCGCTTAGGTCGATGGTTTTCAATTTGTCAAACTGTAATATTGGAAAAAACTAGAAATAAATATTTATCAGAACAAATATACCACAAACATGCAAAGAAATGGTGTACCTCAACACGATTGTTCCAAAGCTGTTGGATATTGCTGTTTATCAGCTTCAAATGAACAAGTTCATTTGGTTCAAAACTCGAAGGCAAATCTTGGTAAGGAAATCCATTCCATTCGAGCAACCTTAATTCATCTGAAAGATATGCAAGATTCGGTGTCAAACCATCACTCGCTGCAGGTGACAAATAAGAACCAAATAACATGAGCAGTCTTAGGTTCTTCAAATTTGACAAGGCTTCAAAGCTGATCAAATTTGTGCTTTCTTGTAGAAAGCTCTGTATGCCTTCGAGTTTGTCGGTTCCCTGTCAATTAAGATCAAATGATGGACATATCAAAATATATATGTACAAGGTAAAATGTTGTTATACTTAAAAAGGTACAAATGCTTTTAATGTACAATATGTATATATAACTTTCAACACATGGACAACCAAGAGGCAAAAGTTCATACTCATACCGTTTTCTTTTGTAAGATACGTTTAAAATCATTCGCATCCCATAACCTACTCCGTCTTCCTGGCTTTCTACGCGATTCTTGTCGAACAATGTCCTTGCCCATTTCTTGTAACAGATCATGCATTGAGAGCTTGTTACCATTTTGAATGCTCAAAAGAGACTTATCAACGAGAGTACTTATCCCAATTGTCGGATACAGTTCACAGCTCTCCAAGATTTCTATAACATAATCTTTATCATATCCATTGAAGAAGCAAGCAATATCTAAGAAAATTTGTTGATCTGTTTCCCTAAGATCATCAAAAGTTATATGCAGTACTTGTACAATTTCCTTCTCTGCATACTTGTTCAATCTCTCCAATGTATCTATCCATTGAGTTTCACTTTTACTGCATAAAAATGAACCCAACACTTCAAGAGCTAATGGAAGACCCTTGGCATATTCTATCATTTCTCAGAGAGCTTCTTGTAATCTTTCAAAGGAGCAGTGCTATTTGGGAAGGCTTTCGAAGAAAAGAGTTGAAGAGCTTCATCGTAGTTTAGTTGCTCAACTTCATAAATTCTACTTCCTCTGGATGACTTTGTCAGCAAACTTTCCTCTCTCGCTGTTATAATGACTACACTCCCTGGACCAAACCAACTATCGTTCCTAGCTAATGCTTCTATCTGTTCCAATTTACCTACATCATCAAC
Organism: Ochetophila trinervis; assembly: GCA_003254975.1. NCBI lineage: Eukaryota > Viridiplantae > Streptophyta > Magnoliopsida > Rosales > Rhamnaceae > Ochetophila > Ochetophila trinervis. Next base: position 11,780 of record QANX01000531.1, read on the forward strand.
AACAACGAGGATGTTTTTCTGGCATAGCCTTCTTCTTATCAAGTACGCTCCATCGTAAACATTTCCAAATTCAATAGCTTTGTCTTTCAAAATGTCTGCGAGAAGTTGTTTTTGCAAATGGACACAGCCATTCTCTTTCTTCTCACAAACTTCTCGAACATTTGCAAGAAAGCTACTAGCTTCGAATTTATCACACATTTGATTATAATAAGCTTTGGCCAGAGTTGTCTTGCCAATTGCCCCCATACCACAGATTCCAATAAACCGAACATCATTAGAAGATCGACTAACAAATGAATTGAAATTCTTTAGACGATTATGCATTCCATATAAACCGTCTAATGTTTTCGTCGATGTATGAACACCTAGTTTTTTTTAGACCTCTGCAGTCAATCCTGTATGAACTTCGATTTGTCCCTTAAGAATTCGAACAAAAATTGAATTTTTAGTAAATTCTAGAGTCAAAAAATAACATGAGTAGTTCTTTTGTAATTGGTGGGTTCAGATCTTTATTCTTATCCACCATTACTGATATGATGACACTTCATTTAAAATACCAACAAAGAAATTAATAAAATTAAACCAAGTGAAAATTAAATAAATCTTTTTTAATTAAAATGATATGTGGGATTCTAGCTATGATTGTTTGAACAGGAATGGGGATAGAAGATCCCATCCGTAGTTAGTTTATTAAAATTATGTTAACAGGTGCAAGGTTCCTGTTAGCCCCTTAGCCCCATGGCTCGGCCAAGGCATGGTTGTCTTGCACCATGCCAAGGCAGCAACAAGTTGTGCCTGTGGTGGGTGCAGCCTGGTGGCAAGCAAGGCGAGTGGCTGCATTGGTGGGGTGCAGCAAGGCTTGGTATGGGCGGCTGGCTTAGCGTGCCAAGGTGATGAGGCAGTGTGGCTGGAGGTGGCAGCCATGGTGCAGCCATATGCTGTGGGAAGGTAGCAGCATGGGCAGAGGTGGTGCGAACATGTTGCTGTGAGCAAGAAGCAACAGGGATTGTGCATCGGCCAAGCAGTGTGCAGCGTGGTGTGTGCGTGTGAGCATACACGCAAGGATGGTGAGGGGCTGTGCGTGGACCAGGCAGCGGGCTGGGCGTGCAGCATGGCAATGCATGTGTATGCGAGCAAGGCATGCAAGCATGCTGTGGGCTGCGTTGAGTGGCGCAGCATGATGATATATGTGTGTGGGTAGGCACACATATGTGTGGCAGCAAGGCTGGTTGTGGCATAGCATGGACTGGTGCCGAGTGTGCCGTAGACAGGCAAGTGTGCGTGAAGTCAGTGGCATGGCCGAGTGTAGTGTGCAGCATGGGCAAGGCAGCATGCAGAGTTGTGCAGGCAACATGCAGGCAAGTGGGCTGCGTGGGTAGACAGCGTGCAGCAGGCAGCACGCAGGCATGCAGGTAGGCAGGAGGCCAAGCAGCATGCAGGCAAGTGGGCTGCGTGGGTAGACAGCGTGCAGCAGGCAGCACGCAGGCATGCAGGTAGGCAGGAGGCCAAGCAGCATGCAGGGCAAGGGTGCAGCAGGCAGGCAGCACGCAGGCACTTAGGCGTGCAGACATGCAGGCAACATGCAGGCAAGTGGGCTGCGTGGGTAGACAGCGTGCAGCAGGCAGCACGCAGGCATGCAGGTAGGCAGGAGGCCAAGCAGCATGCAGGGCAAGGGTGCAGCAGGCAGGCAGCACGCAGGCACTTAGGCGTGCAGACATGCAGGCAGCAGCGCATATGAGCAGGGCATGTGCGAGGCATGTGCGAGGCAGGTGCGAGTCATGTGCATAGATGGGCACACGTGGACATGCAGTTGTGCGCATGAGGCCGGGTTTGGCGCTAAGTGGCAGGGACATGTGCGTGAGTGGCTGGCGGTTAGCAGCAGTTATGGGTGGTTGGCAGCAGTTATGGGCGGTTTCTAGTGATGGGCAGACAT
>QANX01000534.1:0-15174 GCA_003254975.1 Ochetophila trinervis
AAATATAAATTTATTGACATTATAATTTTATTTGTAAAAAATAAATATATTTTTTAATTTCAATTTTGAAACAATTCAAAAATTAAATATAAAAAAATAGAGACCTTCTAATTAGATGATTAAAATCATTCTAAATGTGCGAATACTGGTTTGCCGCTATCCTAATTTTAAAACTACAAGTTAATTTAATCTGAATCCTACTCTCACTTTCTCTCTAAACCAGAGAAATGTTGAACCGAGATAATTGAGTTTGCTAATTGTTAGTGCTCGATCAATCAAAACCTTCCCTTGAACCCCACCAACATCATGACTCGACCGCATGTACAAATGTGGCCCTTTGATTAGCAAAGAGACACACACACACACACATATATATATATATATTATTCATTGACAATGGGAAAATTGCAGCCAACATCATGTTCGATGGAAAATAACATGTCAACATGTGAAATGTTGATTGATGCTAAAGCACACTAAATACCTAACCCCTTTACTTTTTTTTGGTAAAAAAACCCCTTTACTTGGTTTTTTATTTTTTATTTTGATCAAATGCCTGCTTTATAAGCACAAAAGTGTTGATTCCATCATTCTGCTTAAGAAATGCTACCCCATTTTTCATAGTGTTAGAGCATGTCTATACCGGTAGAGGAAAATGACGCGGCCATAATAATAAGCTAATTTAGGCAGAAAATCTTCATTAATTATTTGGTAATTAGTTAGTTTAGATTTGATTTTATCCGAAGGAAGGCTGATATACATTCATTATTTTTTAGGTTAATTTTGTGTTTTTGGTCATTTCACCTTTTTTTTTTCATTAAGAGGGAAAAGGTACAAAATTGTACGGGACTTGTAGGGTTCTAACAAGTTGTAAAAAAAATTATTTATTTTTTGGTGGGAGCAAATTGTCATTGCTCAAATATACAATCTATTTTTGTCCACATATTCAGAAAAGGTGAACTCAAATCTACAATCTTTCTTAATTACTTTACGATTTGGGTATGCTGGGACAATGTCTACATTATTTCACATGTAAATTTTTGAATTCAAATCACCTAATTATTAAAACAAAGAAGAAGCTATGAGTTGGAATCATAACTCATATATCTTTAAGTAAGAAATTTGGTAGAATTAATATTTTTTTTATATAAAATGTTTGATCCTAATTTAGTGTTAATCCTTAAAATCCTAATTAATATTCAATGGCATCTGATAGAAATTAACGTCCAAAAGAGAAATAGACTAATCCTTTTTTTGACTAATCTCGTACATATTAAGAATCTGAAATCTGCTATATAAGAAAAGAAACAAAGATAAAAAATTAAAATTCATACATAAATTAAAATCCTTATATATTTCTACCTTTTAACTAGCACCGTTAGTGTACAATATCTTTGGCTTTGATTAGATCAAAGAAAAAGAATGAATTTACCAACAAAAAAAGGAATGAATTTGCAACACTCGATGATGGGAGCGTAGTATTTCTCTTTTTTTTTTTCCTTCAACATGGAAAGTGTCCTTGAGAGACATTTTTCTGTTGACCAGACATTGGAAACACAACATTTCGGTGCTTAACGTGGTTGGCTTTCATTTTATTATTAAATTGTATATAGTTTGTTTGCTTTATTTGTTTATTAGTGTTAGTTAGAAATAATTAGAGTTTGTTTGACATATAAATTAACTAAAATGTAAAGGAAGGAAGGAAAGACAAAAAACTAACACAATTTCAAATTCTATTTTATTTAATATTTTTTTCTACCTTGGATTCATAGTCAGTTAAGATATTAATTACTACTGAATAACACAAACAAACAATTGAAATAAATAAATTATACACAATTAGTAGGGGGGAAAACAACTAAACGCGTAAACAAATAGCAGTTTCATAATTATTATTATTATTATTATTATTATTTTGTAATGTTTTTGCAAGTGGTTTTCAAGTTCCATTTATAGTCCTTAATTACCTTTTTTTTTTGGGTAATAATAGTCCTTAATTACCTACCATCTAGATTTTGATAACAAGTAATGACAAATAACATCATGGCTAGCTAGGTACAGTGTAAGGAAATGAGGGACAACTCTGATGCTACTTTTTGTTAGATTTGATATTCAAAAGGGAATTCTACTTTATTTTCTTTTTCGTTTTCAAAGTTTGACTTATATACCTAATTTCCCAAATAACCAATGAAGTTGACAGCAAACAAGGAAATGAGTAGGCGAAAATTTGAACTTCAGATTTTGCTTTCCCTTTCACAAGATATGATATAAAAGTTCAAGATGTTTTCATTGCTTAGACATCAATTAGACAAATTTCTAAGGGAAAGAAGCATCCCATTTCAGAAACATATATAGTTGTGAACCAATTATATATATAAGATCAAAACAGGGTTTTATTGGAACAGGAAAAAAAAAAAAAAATTGACGAAACACAGAGAACAACAATATAACTCAAATTTTTCTTTTTATATATTAGTGGATATATTACAATCATTATCATTGTTTTCACAAATTTAAATTTGAAAAAGATGTACTGAAATTGAATTGTATACTTTAACAAAATTAATGGAAAAGCAAATTTTTTAGAAGATATTCTAGTCTAAATTTAAATCTCTTTATGGTTCCATTCTATAAAGGTTTGAGCAGGAGAGCAGTGTCCTTAGTCACAAGAAAGGATACGAAATATATAAGGACTGTGGGGTTGCAACCTTAAGAAGAACAAGAATGGGAAAGACTCAGCAAACGGTATGCTGTCTTTCAAATCCCATGCCATGTTGGACCATTATATAATATACATTATATATGTATATATAACTGTATATTTTCCAACCATGATAACTTTTTTCCAATTGGAACCCTTTTCAACCCTAAAAGCTATGTATCAATTATATGGCACTAATGTCTAACCTATTATTGACACTAAAGAAAACCAGATATGAAGCCCCCTTTCTGTCTGCCAATTATGCTATTTTGGTAGTAAAAGTTTCCAAGTCAGTCCTCATCATAGAGATTCTTTGAGGAAAAAAAATAGGGAATGATTTTGTTTGAAAACAAAAAATGATATATAATGTGGCATATGATAGAGAGAGAGAAAAAGCTATATATTATGCTTTGAAATCATGTGGTCTTTTACTTGCAATGTAAAGGCTTGGATGTTTTATTAATATCTTTAAGGGTAAGATACTTTGAACAAGGTTAGGTTCTTCTATTTAACCAAAAAAAAAAGGTTAGGTTCTTCTAATTTTTGGGGAATATGGAAACTAGACAAGATCCACTCACCAAGTGGCTTTGTCCTTTTCTTGCCTGTCTTTCTCATTAAGCTCTACTTTTCTATCCTCCCTCAGCCTCAGGCCATCTCTCACAAACACAAACACAGTGTTATCAATTTGTATACATTTTTTAACAAACTAGTAAGGAATTTGTCTTGGAATAGCTCCACTAGATAAATTATGAGTACTTGATTTTGACATATACATAATTGGATTTTTCTCCACATCAGTTTATAACTTTTAAATGGTATTAGAATATGTTAAACTCTTTGTCATAATCAATTGACCGTTTATTTAAGATTTTACTAGAGTTGGGTTGTTCGAGGTTCTAGATGACTGACCCATCACCCCCTACAAGAAGGATCTGTTTGATTACCAAGAAAATTTTATTTAAAATATGCTGATGAGATTTCAAAACCGGTCCACAAACGGCAAAGTTGAATTGACATGATCATATGAATGCGATGCACAAAATGCCACTGGATGCCATAATATTGTAATATGCTGTACAGAAAATCTTGTACGGCACTTTTAGTAGGTCAAGATCACTTAGAATCTTCAACATTATGAAACTTGTAGTTTAGAGGTCAAGTGGAGAGTAATTGGAATCCATTTTTCACTCTTTCTTTTTTTTTTTTTTTGGATAAAAACCATGCTGGGTAACTGATAGGCCTAAAGTATACAAAAAAGCAGGTCACTGTTAGACAATTCGTTGAAAACTTTGATCGCGTAGCAGTAATTAAAAGGAGACCCAAATTTGCATTTTCATTGAAAAGTTGGGAGTTGAACCCTTTTCCTAATAACATTGTTCAAAGGGTAGCTTTCTTAGTCAAAAAAATTCTACCGTCTAATATAGTGAAAATGGTCAAGTATCTATAAGAGGATATCCAGATAATGCCATTTTATATGAACCAAATCATAGATTCGGAGTAACCTCTTTGATTTATTGTAAAAACCCAGCCAATCCAATTATATTCGTTCAAGTTAAGATGAGCAAAATGACCCATAAAAATCAAGTCAAAATTCTGTTTATGTAAAATAATTGGAGAAATACACTCAATAGAAGAAGACACAAATTACTAGGAACACAAGTGCACAAATTAAACATTGAGTCAACACAAAGATGTTGCTTGTCTTCCTGCTACAAAGCTGACAGATAACGGTAAAACGGGAAACAATATCACAGAAATAACAGGCGGTCTTCATGCTATCTCATGAGTTTCTCAGACAAATACATTTTTTTACAATATTTTCCAAATAAACTAAGCCTGAAGGTGGCAGTTGGCCTTCGTCAGCTTGCAATTTTTTGAAGTTATACCTCATTTCAAGCTAGGCAGCAAACTAAAACATCTCCCCTCTTCCCAAAGAAACAAACAAGGCTAAACCTCTTCTCCAGTGCATCCCGTATCCCTCATCTTCACCGAACAAGTGGTATAAGTAGATACTCTGCGTAAAAGAGCTGCACGAGCAAACAAGATGAGTGAGCAGTTTTGCACACCACTAATGCTGAAATCTAAAGAAGCTGAATCATGCTCAATCTGCTTTGGGTGGGATTCGATAACATCAAATATATTTGCAATGCATTTAATATTTTGTACCATGTAAGACACAAAATCAACAACTTGTGTAGTTTGGGTAAACTTCTAGCATATATATTTGCCTCATTTGCATTAACACAATAAGCTAAAAAGTAGGTGCTTCACCTTCCATATAAACATGTAATAGGATGTTATTGCAGCTTTGTTGTTCAGATCGACAGATTTCGCCCGATTCCAGAGAATTGAAGCCAAAATTATGTGACCCAAAACCTAAACCAGCGTAAACAGATAGTACATGACATCATTAGTATTTGGTGGATCATTGAGTTGCTTGGCAGTGAAACAAAAAATAATAATAATAATAAATAAATAACAATGCCATAAGAACTTCTTAGTCTTGTACAGATAGGAGATATCAAAACTGCCATTTGAGGTTTCTTACATCAAGCTCTCAGATTCTTAAAATATCAACTTTTTTACAAGGTTATGGCATAAATTAATTACTTAAACGCCATACTAAAACCAACCATTTTAGTTCATCTAAGATCATTTTACCCCTAATACTTAAGTTATTACCAGTCCAATTGGATGAAGCAGCCTTATTAAACATTCACTGTATTTGCATTTGTAGGAGAGCCCAATAAGGTTTAGACAAAGGCAGCTCACTAAGACTTACTCTGATAAAAACTATAGGTAGACTCCAAAAGCATAGCAAGAACGAGGAGATAGTTTCTAGACCATATTTACTAATTAGTTTTTATTCATATGTACCTTGGATCTTTCAGCTTAAACAATTTCTCTAACTATTCATTTTTATAGAAATGAGAAAAGTGGAGTGAAGATCATCAATGCCAACAGATAAGACTGTAATATTACCGTAATGAGTTTACTCCACAAGAAGCCAGATGATGCTCCCACCAAAATGGCAACACCATAAGCCATTCCAAGTAGTGAAATACAAATCCAAAATACCTGCCCAATGTGATTTATATACAGCTAAATGATGTATGGAAAGGAAGAAACAAAAAAATTATTGAAAGGATGTAGGACCTGTTGCATATAAAGAGAACGTAAATCTTGAAAACTAACCCGCTTTTGGCCCAAACGTACTGTAAAAGATTGGATCCCGTATATCTTGTCTCCATCAATATCAGGTATATCCTACATATAATCCAGCATTTGCAAAAAATGAAAAATCTCTTTAATTTTGTAAAAATAACATATTTTCAACCAAAAGCATGCACAGCTGACCAAGGAGATTTACAGCTTTTGACATTAAAATTATTACACCATTTTTAGGATGGTATACATAATTTGTTACCTTAAACAATGCTATAACAACTGAGAAGAAGCTCATAAATGCAGTTGCAAAAATTAGAGGCCTTGAGAAGACGGCTGGTCTTTTGTACACATGCATCTGAAAATTAGCACAAACATTAGCACACAGGAAAATAAAAGTGCACTAAATTATATATTTGCAAGGTTTAAAATACACGTTAACATTGCTTTTGGCTCCAACCCCCATGTTACAGTGAGAGAATAACATTTACTACCCTTTCAGGTCATCATAAACATTCCTTTTAAAGAACTTCTGCCAAGTTGCTATAAATTCCAAAAACTTTAGCTATTAAGAAATGCATCCAACTGTGTGAGTACACAAAATAGACAGTAAATAGTATCCCTAGGTGTAAACCTGTCCACTAACAAGACAGAAATTGGCTCACATAATAGACATTTAACACCCTCCGTGCATGTAAGTCTGTCCAATAATGGGAAAAAAATTTGGCCGTGCTAGAAACTACCACCAACTATGCACATCAAACTAACATAATAAACAGTCAACACTTCTCTTCATACATTTGAATACAAGACCTATCAAACATTGAGGCTTTGATATCATGTTAAGTCACCATCAATGCAAAAGCTTTTAACTCATAGAATTTTACCCAAGTCACCCATTTATATATAAAGCTAAGACATAGGCAACTAACAGCTTGTGTCTGCTAGGCACTCTTTCAGGCATTGAAAGCTAACAAAGTCCATCATGTTTTGAGGGTGCTCTGACATACATACATCACTATCAATGATGTTATAAAAGCTTTTCGACTTTCAATAACAAGATAACCTCCACAACATAGACAAAAAGGCATAAGCCACTGTTAATGTGAGTTTAACTAATGCAGTTGAATTCAGAAATAATAGAAAAATTGAAAGTATAACCTGCATATGCAGAAAAAAAGCTAGTTGCACAATCACAGCCCGAACAGCTAGGATGCACAATGCTGCAACTAATGCAAATCTCTTCCATCTCATCATGGGCAGCTTACATCAAAGAATCAAAAAGCAAGAAGTTAGAAAAATGTGTCTAAATGTCCTCACTAAACTGTTATTTTTAATCATTGTTAATATTTGATTACAAACTAAATCAATGGTGAAGTTGAAAAACCAAACGGAAAAATCATATCCATGTAACATATCCTCAAACTAAATTAAACGTCTTCTTTACAAGTCCATTTGTCTTGCAAATTGCACTTTTAATTTTAGTATACATGAATACATTTATTGCTGGTGGTATAATTGAACCTAGACTAAAGTGTAAGTGTTGTTTATACTGGTAATGTATCGAGAGTAACATAAATAGTGATTTTTGAGCTGACCAACTCACTTTGATTGAATAAGCAGTTCCTAGCATAAAACTGATGAAGAGAGCCCAAAATAATGGCCACGAACCAACAATCCATCCAACGAAAAAACTCTGAAAAGGGAGAATGATACTTAGAAAACCTTCAAACAAGAATTAAAAATCTAGATCCAGATGAAGCAAATTATCAGAAAACCAGAGTGTTCTGACAATTACTGCGGCAGACTTAGTTCAGTATTTATAAGCAAGCAATAGGCCTCCAAGCAAAATTTCCTTTGCTTCCAAAATGAAATGAACAAATCATGCAAGGTTGATGAACCAAATGTAAATACAATTAGATCCGGGTGCTAAAAGATCTATATAGATAGATCAAACATTCTAAACAACTATAATATTTTATTAGAGGTGAGGGGAAGCACAAGAAGGCAAAATACTAACAGAAGGTGAAAATAGATATGCAAAAACTTTTTGGCCTTAAAAGCAATTGCGTAGGAAAGAACTAGACAAAACCGAGAAATCACCATTGCAATGGAAAATTCAGATAAATAAAAAAGATAAGTAAGATATTTGCAATAGAAACTGCACTTAATACCATAATAGAGAAGGAAGAAACAATCATTATGCCCGTTCGAACTGAATATTCCCCTGATGCCAATGGCAGATATGGCTTGTTAACCTGTAATACAACATGCAGATAAAGACTGGTAATTAGACAATCTCCTTATACTCCATCAAAATAGTCTTTAGGATCGCAGTTTCCTCATATATAACTTACAAAATATCTGAAAGGTGCTAAGCCAACAAATGGGCATGAATTTTTAAATGGTAAATGCATGGTCATATAATCTGCCCACCCCCAGTCTTTACGTTTTGATATGTGCAGCATGAGCATGCAGTTTGTGAATGTGTAAACATACACAAAATGAAGAAAAAAAGTGGGACAACTAGACACCTTACCAGGGATTTATGGTCTGAAGATAATCTCAAAGTTTAACAACTTGAATGGTCTCCCTATAAGTATAATGTCAGTAATTCTTTCATCAGGGATTTTCTGTCCAGGATTAACGCCTATCCAACATTGGATATGCGTTGTCCCGGACGAATCATAGACAAAAAATCCTTGATAGAGAAAAATTAGGTATAATGTAGTTGTTATGTTATCATCAATCCCCATTTTTTTTTTTTTTTTCTAAAATGTGAACTCAACTATGTATATCAAGTCAACATAAAAAACACTTAATGGCTTTTATTGCTAAGACAGACAGACAACAAACTTTCCATGCTTTTATAATCGAAATTATAACAATGCTGCTAGTAAGAAAAGCTACCTTGTCTATGTCAATGTCATACAACTGATTTAAACCAACAATGTAAATATTCATAAAGAGGGCAGCAGCTACAGCCTGAAAAGCACAAGAACAAATGTAAGAACAGTAACTTATAAATGCCAGAATGCAATTTTAAAATTGGCATATATATATATATGAGGCATCACCTCAAGAACCCCAGTGAAAAATAATGGAGAAAAATCTGACAGCTTCTCAACTGCAAGGAGGGAAACTGAGACTATGCTCAATGCCTGCTTACACAAAGTAAGGTGAGACTACTTTATAAATTGAGAAGAAAAAATGAAAGTAACAAATATAAATCAACACTAATCAGAACTGTTATTAGCAGCTTAAAGGGAATTATACTACCAAATTTAAACTTAACTGTGCCTATAACAGTGTGAGGCCTTGAAAACCTGTAGAAAGCATCCAAGCCATTCTTGACAGAGCCCCAAATACTTTTTTGATTATAGGCGCCAGGGTCAGATTCAAGAGGGTGTCCAGCTGCTGCATTCACCAGCCATGTTTTATCTTGCCTCTGGTAGAGTGTAGATCTTTTCCCAATGCCCTTCACATGATGCTTCAAAAGGTGCCGTTGAGACCTTTCAATGCAGTATTTTTCCATCATTTTCCAGGTTCTGCACTTCAATACACTGCCTACCACATAAAAACCAATTTTCTTGGAGATTAGAATGATAATAATGAGTTGTCAGCATAGCTTGAAAAGTATAAGTTACTAACCATTTACAATGGAAAAGCATTAAGAAAAATCTGTATATAACACGCTACCAAACTCATGCCCAAATTCCTGAGAATCTACTCTAAACTACCGTAGCAACAGAATATTTAATGCTAAAAAATTATCAACATAAAGGAATTACCATTAGCATTTGCTATGATATTTATAGAAGAATAATGGAAAATAAAAAAAGTATGTACTTGACATGGCTATACATAATAACATCTTTTGGTTTAGTAACAGTAGTAGAAGAGCTTGGCAAATATATTCTATTTATGGTCATAATGATGTTTGATCGGTAACATGGAAAAACAGTTGCAACATCCAAAAACAAAGAAATGCAAAACAATTGATCAACCATCATGAGAGAACCATAGGTTAAAGTTCATAATGGACAGGGTAGGGTATACATAAAAGTTGTCAAGCATTTGATATTACAACTGATTAAGCGATTCCAAAACAAGATGGACCACATTTTCCTGTCATGTATAGAAAATTCAACAGCACCATCATCATCCTGCTATAAAATCATGGTACAAAGAACACAGTTAAGAGCATGTTCACAAATCGCGACAACTGCCAAGTAAGGTTATATTGATGGACAAGTTGCCAACTTAGAAGGGTACAAGATAAGAGGCAAATATTACCCTTGATGACTAATTGGGCTCCCTAGTCAAGGTAAGAAAGATAGAAAGACAGCTAAAATTTGATCCAGTATTCAAAAGGCTATGAAAAGGAAACCTTGAAGTCCGAATCATCATGTTGCAGGCCAGAAGAACCCTTTCTTAACATATGGTGTTAGTCGACTAGCTCGGGTCTTTATGTGGAAGAGATAAGGATATAAATATGTGTTGACCACAAAATAAGTTTAGTTTGAAAACCTATTGACAAGTGATTCGGTATACCTATGAGTTATTCTCTCTCTCCGAAACATACTGACCAGGTAATAATTTTTTTCTTCTGTCCTTGGTGAAATTGGTAGTAAATACTAACCATTTTAAGCCTCAGCTTGTGTAAATACTCACTACTCCATTCCACCATTCTCAATATTCTACCAGTTATTCACTCCTTAAAAAATGATCTCAGGTAGTAATGACAATATTTAAACAGAACTTACACCTATTATAATAAGCATACTGTCATTGTGAATCCCACAAGTCAATGGACTACTATGTGATTGAGCCTTGTGTGTGTGATACTAATAGAAACCTGTGGTTGCTCAAAAAATGGCATATTCATATTTCGAAAAATAAATTAAAAGTACATATGAAAAAGCTGATAGGAAATGTGGTGAAGGGTCAACCGTACCAGAAAAGCAAACCCTGTTGATACTGTCCCTCCTCCAACCATTCTCCCCTGTGAATTTCTAAATAGCATTAGATGGATGATACCAAGCAGTTCCCATCAGCGATATTTCAATGCTGAAGGAATTAAACACTCCCCAAATTATGTTAATTGAATAGCTAAAAGCAGGTCTACAATGCTGAATAATAAAATGGTGCATATAAATACCAAAAAAGGGGGATTAAGACAATATTCTGCGTTTGACCATTTAAAGAATAAACCTTTTGTCAGATTAGAAAATAATACATGAAACGAAACAATTCATTTTAATAGAAAATATGAGAGCATTACAGAAACAGGATGATAAAAAAGATCTTCAACGATTCACCATCAGCAGCTTAAGCGTACAAAACCATCATTCCCATGATAATAACCAAATAAAAGAATGAAAAGACCAGCAAGTGAAGACCCCAATCCAAGAAGCAGAAACACAAGGATTGAACTGAAAAATAAAAAATGAAAAAACCATACCGTGGGTAAGTAAAGAAGGTTTATGAAAAGACCCAAGAAGCAAAGAATCCATTTGAAGTTAGCTTCAACCAAGGCAATCGTACTTCAATTCATTTACCCAATGCAAAGAAAAAAAAAATCCCACTTCTCCTCACACTTTTTTACTATAAATTCAAAAAGGGTTTGATTGATAAAACCAGTAAAAAGCAGACAAAAGAAGAAGACGAGTTGAAATGTGTTTGTTTTATTATCTGCTCATGCAGCATGAAAGGAGCATCAAAAGGGGTTTCATAAATTTTTATTTTGCAGAAAATAGTAGTGCTTATATATAGTTTGCAGAAAACTCTCAGTGAAGAATACTGAGTGTGGAAGATGAATACTGGGTGGTCAAAAACAGAGGGTATTGAAGAAGAAGAAGAAGGTGTGCGATAGGCAATGGGTGATGGCACTTGAACAGCCCACGGCGCACCACCTCTGCCTCTTTTCTCCAAAGAACCGCACGTTGATGTTTTTTTTTTTTTTTTTTTTTTTTTCTATTCTTTTTATTATTTTCCTGAGACTGAGAAACTCAAAAAATAATATTTTTAACTACACTGTTAGCTTTTGTCAGGCAGTCAGACTCTATTGTCAATTTTTTTTCAGACTCAGTGATCGAATTTAAATTTGGGGTTACTTGCTCTTCCTAATTTTTTTTGGGTAAAAACTTGCGCTACATAATTGATTGGCAATGAAAATGCTCTTTATGAGGAATGTACGATGTAACTTCGATATTTTAATTTTAGCTTATATTAAATTTAATTTTTTATATTTTCATAATGCATTTATAATTTCAACGTACATATATAAATATTATTATATTTTTTAATAATAATTAGATAATAGTAGTATAATAGTAATTGTATATATTTAGAGACTGTCAAAAATTTTAAAAATTAAAAATATAAATGCACTTTAATATTTTATAATTTGATATATTTACACATTAAACTTTTAAATTTTAAATGTATCATATTAAACTTCTAATTTACATTTTATGTTATATTAGACTTTTAAATTTCAAGTGAATCATATTAAGTCTTTAATTTATATTATATGTCACATTAAACTTTCAAATTCCAAATTATATTTTATGTCATAATAGGAAACATAGAAATATATTTTAATATGATCTAATTTATTTTAGCATAAAATATAAATTGAAAGATTAAGAGTCTAATGTAGCATATAATGTAAATTGAAAATTTAATATGATACACTTGAAACTTAAAGGTCTAATGTGGCATAGAATATAAATTTGAAATTTAATGTGATACATTTGAAACTTAAAAATTTAATCTATAAGTTTATCAAACTACGAAATATTAAAGTGTATTTATTTTAAAATTAAATTTAAATTAATTAAACTTCATACTACAGTTGAAATTAACTCTAAACTTAATTCAGAAAATACACTTAAAATTCGAACTTTTTAAAATACAAAACCTCTTTTTCTTTTTTTCTTTTTCTAATAAATAAAAAAATTGTATCATTTGAACTCTTTGATTGTTGCGTGTTGTATTAAGTGACAGAGGATGATATTGGGCATTGATGTTTTATATGGTTCCATAGACGAGTTTGAAACAGTTTTGTGAAAGAAAACAAATAGACAAACGTCTACCATATAGACTTTTACATAAAAAAATAAAAGATTCTATCAATTTTTAAAAACTTCACGAAGGAAACAAAACCCTATATATATAATTAGCTAGCAATATTAAACTTGGTTTTTATTTGTAAATCATTAATCATCACCTACGACTTGTTACATTAACGTAGAAGGCAAAGATAATTTTCAGAACAGTTTTTATTTTCTGGCAATTTAGCATAAACTGAATGTAGCGGGATCATGGAGGCAGCAATTGCTGGACAATAACATGCCTAATACTGTAAAAGGAACAGAGTATAACCTGCAAAGCGAGTGTGGCCTCCCTGGCATTGGAACAAACCTATGATCAGTTTATATAAAAATTAAAATTAAAAGTTAAGGGGAAAAAAAAAAAGTCATCAGTCCATTACATCCATCATTTTCAACCTAGAAAACTGTCCTCTAAACTCCAACTAGCAACAAAAACCATCCTCTGAGCAACCTGTCCAAGTATACATGCTTCCTGTGAGATCTTTTGCATGCATATTAATACTCCCTGGAATGCTTTGCAATCTCAGCCTGCGTTTCAAAATGTCAATCACACAAATTAGGCAAGATTATGAAAAAATTTATATTATGGAGACAAATATTAGCATATATACAATTTATTCTATAAAACCAGGCTTCGGAATTCCAAACTTACAGCATCTCCAATGCAAAATGTGGATTGCTATATATGTGATATAGATTTAGATATTGTCTAAATTTATGTGGTATAAATGCATATTCGATTCAAAAATCGTTTTCCAATGTTAATGTGCACATAGACTATTTATGATTATTAATTAATTATATATTTTATTAAATATTATCATATATATANTTTGAATATTTGTGCGTATTTTGTATATGCGTAAATAAACAAATGTTTCCATATGGTTGTTGACTTTTGAATCGCAATTGTACCAAAAGTGTCATATTTGGTTTGAATATGCATTAAGAACTACAAGTAGCTTGGTTACTATTAATAAGGGTTTATAGGCAGCTTAGATTTTATACTGAGTCCAGCTACGAAAATATAAATGATATATTTGTTTAAATATTAAAGTTAATTACTGAGGTGTGTAAATGATGCAGCTACATTGGATTATGTATAGGAATATGTTTTCTGGCATGAATTGTCATTATATGTATTTGGGTAATGTTTCTAAAACATACAAAATGCTGTTGAAATTTTTAATAAAATTTATTGCAGTAGAAAATTTTTCCCTTTTTATCGAATTTCCTTATTTAATAAATTTTGGTAGAGTTACATGACTGTTTAATGACTTAATAGAAATACTAAGTCATGCAAGCAGGATCTAGGCGAATTGGGCCCTGTCAGTTTGATATTTTTAGTTTTTGAACAAATTAGATTTTAAAGTAAATTTTATTTTTTAGAAACTGACAGAGTCTTTAGAAATAGACATTCTTTTTTACAATGTCTAGGTCACGTCAGCTCGTCATTCATTTTAGACATTATTATTGAAGTGCATTTTTTTAAAATAATGTATGGAATGTTAATATTAGCAATTCACATTTCATTGGATATCTTCTTACTAATTACCATTATAGAGACAAATATTAGCATTATATTTTTAAATAATAGTTAGACAATAATATAATAATAATTTATATATATAAATGTATTATCAAATATTTTAAAAACTAAATTTAAATTAATCACACTTCATGCTGCATTTGAAATTAATTCTAAATTTAATTCAGAAAATACACTTAAATTCGAACTTTTAAAGTACAAAACTTTTTTTTTTCTTTTTTTTTTTGGTGAATAAAAAGGACTTATCCGTAGCGGGGTCATAGACCCAGGAAGTATTTAGCGAGTTGACCGACCAAGGCGTCTTTTTAACCTGATAGGAGTCCGCGATTGGAGTCCGTGTCGCTAAAATCTCTCTCTCCCTCGTGCGGTAGCAGCGGAAAAGAGCACTTGAGTCCAAATGAAGCTACCAAGACTCGAACCTCAACTCCCGTACTTGCAGGTGAATAAACTTTTTTTTTTTTCATTTTGTAATAAATAAAAAAATTGTATCATTTGAACCCTTTGATTATTGCGTGTTGTATTAAGTGACAGCGGATGAGATTGGGCATTGATGTTTTATATGGTTCCGTATGCGAGTTTGAAACAGTTTTGTGAAAGAAAACAAATAGACAAACGTCTACCATATAGACTTTCACATAAAA